>BQNB010099594.1:0-24889 GCA_026074375.1 Tanacetum coccineum | reverse complement strand
ACAAAGCCAATGGCATGGAAGAAAACAAGTGGGGTGGAGAATGGGAGCAACCTTGGGGATCAGACGTGAATGCTCAAGCAAACACTACTACAAATCATACTGATTTCTTGCACGAAAACACTTGGGAAGAAAGTCAACCCGTTTCTGCAACCACTGACAAAGTCGAACTTATAGAAACCGAAGAATCAGAGTCGAGTGGTCATTCTTCAGATAAAAATCCAGATTGCAACAAGTCAGAAACAAATGATAGTGACAAAGAAGAAAATCATGTGAAACAAGATTCTTCGGTATCAACTACAGTTGCCGAGCCACAGATCTCAACTGATGTTCCGTCATGGGTGCTCAATGTAATCTAACTTTATTCAAGTTATCCATGCTTATTGGTTCATGCATTTTCTGTTTTTTGCTACATTATTTGTCTAATACAGTTCTTTTGTGTGTATAGTTAATTGATGAAGTAAAATCGTTGAAGGGATCTCAACTGAAGCAGATTGTGAAAATCAATATGCTAGAGAAACGATTGGTAAAATCTTCAATCCCAATATGTTTCTCCTTCCTGGAATGTTTCACTTTTACTACATTACTCAAGTTTATCGCATTTGGCTACACAGGTTGAATCAAAACAAGAAGTCAAACAACTCAAAAACCGTATCTGTACTTTGGAACATGGATCTCAACCTGTTGTAGACCCTGTTGAAGTAGATGATCACGTATCGATTAAATCTCAGTCAAACTTTGATGAGTCGGTGTACATTGTTGGTGGATTCGATGGTTCCTCGTGGTCCTCATCGCTAGAATCCTATTGCCCATTTAAAGATACCAAAAGTTCACTTAATTCAATGCAATTTGTGAAGAAATATGCATCTGCTGCAATCTTGAATGGTGAACTTTACCATTTTGGTGGTGAGGGATTTCACACAGGTAATAATATTCTCTTCAAATTGTCACATATTGCTGTGCTCTTAATCTACTAAGACGTGTCCTCATAACTTTTTGGTTGCTTGTAGTTGAATCATTCATCCCTTCACAGAATCAGTGGGTTCCAAGACCACCTTTATTTTGGAAAAACATACATGTTGCTGGAGCTTCAGTTAAGGACAGACTTTTTGTCGTTGGTGGTGCTAATGGACGGCAATGCTCATCAGAGGTGGAGTATCTGGACCTAGATATTGGGAAGTGGATCCCTACTTGCCCAATGCTAAGCAAGGTACCGTTATCTTCATTTTCACAGATTATGCTACTTCACCTTTCATATGTATACAGGTGGCAATCTGGGTTATGTTTAATCTCAAGCGGGTCAAATGAGTCAAATTGCTAATCTTAAGCTAAAAAGTAAAAAGGAAACATCTCAACTGGGTTGAATCTCAAAAGTAGCCCAAATGGCATTTTTAATAAATATAATCTCCTAATATATTTGATTCAAAATCTTTTTTTTTGAAAGGCAACAATAAATACCACTAATCTGATATAGCGTCTGGTAACTTTTTGACACAAAATTTGTTTTGACTAGTTTTTTCTACAGTGTTTCGGGTCAATCTGATCCGACCCATTTTACCTATACAAAAATGACCAGTTGACTTGTAACCCAACTTGCCTATTTTGCCACCTCTAATATACATATATCTGCTATAACTCTATAAGCTATTGTTTCTCTGTAGAGGTTAGATCCAGCATTGGCAGAACTGAACAATGCACTTTATGTTTCGGGTGGATACGATGGAGCTTCCTATATAAGGTAATATAATTATGAGTCCCTTATCTATAAGACCATTCCATTTCAATTCTGAACCTACAAGGAAAACTTAGGGCCTTTATCATGTTCGTCTTTACACTTACAGTTTTTTACTTCCCATAGTTAACTAGATGATAAATTTTAATGATGTCATGCAGTTCGTTTGAAAGGCATGATCCCCGTGAAGAAGCTTGGGAAAAACTTCCTAGTATGAAGACAAAGAAGGGTTGTCATTCAATGGTCATCCTAAACGAGAAACTGTAAGTTTGGCTTAGATATTAATAACAATTTCTACTATGATTTATACTGATATAAATGCTACTTTATCGTACTTGGTAATGGTCGATGAGATTTTAGTATTCATTCGTTAAAGGTAACAAAATGAATGGGTCGGTGGGTTGGACAACACATAAAAGTCTGAAATGGGTAGTTTTTGGTACGGTTGGGTTGACAAAAAATGCTTTTTGTCTAAGTTTTTATGCAACTAATTAGTGTGTTAATACGATGACAAAAGTTGATTTTTTTAACATTGTCTGATATTTTGAATAAAATGATTTAGCAGATTTTATGCAATTAAATGCACTGTTGGGAACTTTCGACCATCTGGCTCCTTAATAAATAAACTTTTTGAGATTGGTCGTACAATATGTTAAACTTTGTATCTTGTCAAACATTGCATCAATTTGCTTATCACTTGGAATTTCTGATTGGACAACATGATTTGGATATGCAAGTCTTCTGAATACCTTACACTAAAAATCTGTCCAATTATGTTATAGATACACTCTTGGTAGATTTGACGGTTAGAAGTATGTACCAGTTGTTGAATGTTTTGATACCCGAATGGGATCTTGGGTGGAAGCTGAGCCAATGAACATTTCTAGAGGTAATTTTGGGGCCTTCGTGTTGGATGAAAAACTGTACACAATTGGCGGAGTGAAGGAAAATGAAGTTGTTATGGATATTGTATGTAACCAAACCAACAAGACTTCTCTTAATTTAGTGTTTCTTATATATTTTAACTAACTTTTGACCGACTTTTTGGCAGGTTGAGTGTTTCAAGGAGGGAAGTTGTTGGGAGATTGTTGATTTGAAAGCGATCGGGAAAAGGAGTCATTTCTCTGCAATTGTGGCGTGAGCTTTGCCTGTTACATGCAACGAGCGTCGATCAGTCTTATGTTTTTTGGGGACGAGGTAGTGAGGTGTGGCTAGTTGTACATTGATAGAAAGTATCCTTCATTAAACTAGTTGTACATTGATTTTCACATTTTTTTTACCTAAAAAGTAAGCCGTAGAGTTTGTTTACATCAATATCATTAGATTTTGTGATAAATAATACTTGCTGATAATTTGGTGACAAAAACTAATCATATACTCATATAGCATCAATCATACATTCATACCCAAAAAGAACTCTCTATCGGCAAGTGCTGTAGTAAACGATATCCGTTTCAGATTTGCAGGCACTATTCAAGCCCGACAACTTGAATAGTTACCGCTTTTGCATTCAACCTTAAAGAACCGTGATATAGTTTATTTACGTACTATAGTTGTAGTGCGGCCAAATCAATTTGGTAGGAGTGACAAATATCAAAATACTTGCCGATTAACATCGCTACATGTTCATTTTGCTGGAGATGCATTTATCCGGAAAGGACATACATACAGAACGCTTTTAACGACAGATGTACTATAAATTGATGCCTTGCCTCTCTATCACATTTCTTTGTAAAGTCTTCTTTCTTTTGATAAAAGCCAAAGAGTACAAAAAGTTAGCAAATTTCCACTCTCTTACAATGAAAAGTGAGAGACGAAAACACATCACAAATATAAAAAGTTAACAAATGTTACAAATCTTTTACAATGAAAAAGCGAGACGGAAAAACAAAAAAAAATCACTCATGCAATGCATTGCGTATATTTAATACCATTAGATTATGAAATATAAGAACATTGCATTCCACGAGGAACGTAATACACCAAACTCAACTTAAATGTAATACCTATTCTCTTAGAGAACGATTTTCTTCTTACCAGATCCTTACCCTATGATACATGTTAAAAAGTTATAAAAGTGTATAAATTACTCGTCTCTATGTACTCATTGAATATAAAAGAGGAACATATTACACCAAAGTCAAATTGAATAATTGGTGCATACCTCACTATATAAAGTAACGCATCTTCTCTCAATTATCGATGTGGGATAAAACCAACTCTTCTTCTTTGATAAAAAAGTGATACAAGCCGGTATATGCTTTAACGGTTTTCGTAAGGTGAATACAACCAAATTTATAAAGATGGTCTAGCACATGAAGACCATAATATAGTCTTACATGTATTTGTTTTCAATAACAACATATATATTAATAGTTTAAGCTATTTCTTCAATTGCGATACAACCGTATGACGGTGTACAAGGCGTGTTATTGTACAAAGCCTCAAGTCTTTAAGGGCGTCAAAACACACCCTACGTTTTATATTTGAGTTTCAAAATTCACTTAAAAAAAATGAGTGTTCACAATATTAAAAGGCATATGTAAAAAGTTAGCAAATACTCCCTCTTTGTTAAAAAGAGTGTTCGCAAACAAAAAATGAACAATTTATTGTATGTGTAATTACCGGTAATTTTATTGATAAAAAATAATTTTTATCCTCATAGTTAATATATAAATTAGAAATGAGTAATTAACGAATTTTTAATTCATAAGGGGAAAAAAGGAAATCGGTCATAATTACTATCCAAAAATAAAAGTTTGGACACTTTTTTAAGGACATACATAATTAGTAAGGTGTATTAGACGATATTAGATCCTTAGCCCATTCCGAGTTGTGGGTTTGGTACATTTTGGTTTTCTCCTATGTGCTCTATAAGTATTTAACGATTAATAAAGTTTAGCCTACAAGGGAATTCAATCATTAACATGGTATCAAAGCTTTTAGTCTGATCTTCGAAACTTGTCGGCCACCTTGAGTCGCCTCGATCAATGCTACCCTGTCAAACCCTAGGCACCACTGTTTCTCCGTACTAAATGGAAAAAAACTGCAGTCGGTTACAACCATAACTCCTAAATCGCAAGGAGTTAAGTGACGAGGTCTGCGGCCATGGATTTGCAATTAAATTTCGAAGAAAAGCATCCCAGAATCACAGCCATAGCCTTGGCGACATGCTTTCACTCGCCGTAAGAAAATGTAATTTGGCTAATTGTTTTGCTTATAACTCTCAAACCGCTATTAGTTAGTTTAGGGACCGCGGGTCGTGATCAAATTCCCAAGAAAAGTATACCGGAATCGTCGCCTCCACCAATCGAACGCGCACTCATACACTGTTATAAGTTTCGACAGTCACCCAAAAGAAAAAATTCAAATGTTTAGATTACGTTTATCCGTGAGGATCATAATACACCAAACTCAAATTGAATAATTATTATGTGAAAGTAAATAGTAAAGATATATTACTATCCAAAAATAAATAGGAAGGTCCTAAATTTTTTATGCCACAATGAAAAGTGAGTGAAAAAAACACATTGTGGTATTAACGGTTTTATAGTTTGGTATATAGCTGCTGCGCACATTTATGACAAAAATACGTTAATTTCACAAAATCTATTCTAAAAAATCAATTAGTATGTCTAATTTTTTATGCCACATTGAAAAGTGAGTTTTTCAATTTTTTTTTATGAAAAGTGAGTGAAGAAAAAACAAAAATGAGCATCTCCAATGCAAAATATTTTTGATAGATTTTTGCATTTAAAACATTTATTGCATACAACTTTTGTAGGCTAAAGCTTTGAAGAATGACTTGTAGTTTAACAAGTCATTAGGAAAAACTTTTTAAAAAGCTTTTAGTCCAATGCAAGAAAACCTTTCCAAAAAGCTTTTTAATTGTAAAGGAGTCATTGTTGTTGTTTGCATTGGAAAATTCTGAGCTATGTGTACCTTCTAAAAGAGTTTTCTTTTTAAAGTTTATACACCGACAGGAAACATAACACAACAAAATCAAACTTGAATAACCGGGTGGGTGTTAACCTCATATTATATAAAGTAACACATTTTCTTTTCTATCATCGATGTGGGATAACCTTAAAAGCTAACATTTTGCTTTAATGAAAAAATGTCATACATATTTAATAGTTGTATGTAAAATACTATATATATTTTCAATAACATATAATTTGATACTTAAAAGCGCTTTCTTTGATTGTGACACAAGTATATAATGGTGTACTATTTGTATTAGCTAAAAACTTTAGTCGACAAAAACCTTTAACCACATTATATTTATTTTAAAAATCACTTCTACAAAAAAATGTTGAAGTATATATATTTGAATAATTTGGTTTGCAGCTATATGGCCAATTATCCGTGATCCGAACCAAGAAGTTTAGTAGAGATTTTCTTATTTTTTGACTACGAAGAGGCAGGTTGTGTTCTGGAGGAGAACAATAGTTGTTCGAGCATGCTGGCCTTGACTTACATCCTGTTCTTGGGAGGAGTTTCCTTCACATCGGTGTTGGGGATTTATGAACTAGTAAACATATTTACTTCGGTAGCGGGATGGATTAGTTTGTTCGTCAATGATTCAACAAGTAAATAAAGAAAGTACCTATCTTTTTAGTTAATATGACTTAGCAAACAACGTGAATCTGTAACATTGCAACTTTAGGTAACTTAGTTGTCACATCTACGGTAACTCACCCAAAACATCCAACAAATACTGCGAGATGTTTTGTCTTTACTTCACATCTCTTCGAACATGAGTGTTACACCTTCTTTGTTTATCGAAAACCACAAAAACAACCTTATGTAATGAAACGAAAAACCACTCACACACCCTAATTAGGGTTTTAAGCAAATTCTGTTAAACCAAAATTCAAGAAATCAAAACCCTAAAGTTTTCAAATTGTTGTCGACCTGGAGAACAAACAAACCGAAACCCTTGATTAAAATGAGCTTATGATCGAGCTTGTGGGAATCCAATTGCACCAAAACCCTTTTAGGGTTTTCACCAAAATTAATCAAGAGGAGAAAAGAAACCGAAATACCCTTTTTTGGGTTTTACCGAATTTGGTATTGGGAGGAGAAGGGAAACCGAAAATCAATTTAGGTTTTTAGGGATTTTGAATGAATGAAAAATGAGCTAGGGGATGAGTGTTTATACATGCACCCAAAACCTAGTCCTTGGTAAACAAGGAAACCATAATTCATTCCTTATTCCAATTCCTCCACCTCCTCAATTCTAAATCGACACAAACACCCCCTCTAAAAAACCATAGGGGTCGACCATCAAAAGGTACCCCTTTGGGTTTGGGTTTTGTCAATTTAAGTCCATTCGGTTTACATATTTAAATAACCGTTAAGTTAGTTATAAACTATAATGACTATTTAAATATATTAAGTGAAGTATATTTAACAATAAACGTATTCTATGTGTCTTAACGTCTGTGCCCTCAATATGCTCACGTATTTCTAATCGTATAACACGCGAATCCAATTACCACATTCCAACAGCTCCCACTTGGTAGTTGGAGTAGCGTACTGCGTTTATACTAACAATGGAACGTTGGCAACACTCCATTGTTATTATACTAGATATACTTGAGATGATATGTCCAAGAAACTTTCTTAGTATAATTGTTTTGTATTTTGCTAATATCATCCTTTTGTTTTAGGTACGTTTAAACCATGGATATATACTATACTCATTCAATTTAGTTTTATCAATTAGTTCTCATTATCATTGTAGCTCCCACAAAATACGATACGCAGGCAGATACAACATTTGGGGGTGGCTACTCTCATAATACATGCACAAGAGTCCAGTAAACGTCTCTAAGATAGTATATAAAATACAAAATTTATTTTCATTTATATATAAGATCATTAGAGTTATAAGGTCCCAAAGTTAACTTAAAAACTTCATTTCAAAAGTCATGATACGACTTCTTTTCAAAAGCATCCTTTTGTTTAAATAAACAAAATATTTCACCGAAACACAGTCTTTGATATCCGCGTTCCGTCCCATCTAAGCATATAGCACCAATACCTAAAATACATTCTTAAAACGTCAACAAAACGTTGAGTGAATTCATAGAGTTTACAAACAATAATCAGAATGCAATATCCACAAAACACTTGTGACTGCTAGCAAGGCAAGCTAGACAATATTCCATCTTGCATGAGCCCGTGTACCGAACCTTACCATATTTTATCATGATAGACAAAATAAATGACCGGGTAGTATGCCACCACCCCTTATCTCAATACAAAATGTCCGTTACAGGGTGTTCACCATCGGATCCAGACCCCGGACAAGATTGTCAAACCCAATAGATCTATTTAATGCATTCGGCGTTTACCTCCTTGGTAATTAACGAGTACACAGTCAAAGGCATAAACTCATAGTATGGAATCATATCACATATCAAAACACGTTGTGTTCACTTTTCAAAACAAGCATGTATCCCCCTCGTGGGTTTTAAAACATTTAAAACAGTTCAAAAGTAAGGCTATGAACTCACTTTGATCTAAGCCGAAGATCAAAATAACCGAAATAATCCAAAGACGTCTCAACAACGAACTCAACTGCGACCTATAATTAATGTTGCCCGATTACTTTACAATAAAGTGCGATCGAATAGTGTGTGCATCGCAACTATTGAAATAATATAAATATACATACGCATGTGATGAGAAATCCACATGCGCGTCCTAGATCCTAACCCCACATAATTAAGTTATGATCATTCGTTTTCATTCACGTTTCAACAATTTATCGAAAATTTTCTATTTTCGAAAACTTTCTATTTTTATAAAGTTGCTATTTCCGAAAAGTTACCATTTTTAATAAGTCCCGTCATCTAAATACATTTATAATATTAATTAATTTATTTCGTCGCACATTCAACGTTCCAATTGGTTATCATTTACT
This sequence comes from Tanacetum coccineum, assembly GCA_026074375.1. Lineage (NCBI taxonomy): Eukaryota > Viridiplantae > Streptophyta > Magnoliopsida > Asterales > Asteraceae > Tanacetum > Tanacetum coccineum. Next base: position 16,226 of record BQNB010099594.1, on the reverse strand, counting down.
CGTATTGAGATTATGTCCCATACGTTTACCAAAAGTTACCATTTTAGAATTATATCCGTTCATGAGATGTTATGCAAAACGACATTCCGGACAACTTTTTAGTTTAGTCGAGACCTGAAATTCAGCATAAAATTACCGAACTGCCCCTGCAAGTTTCTGCAGGAACTTAATATATTTTTAATATTACGCAGAAAATTGACTTTCAGTTTTGACCTATTATTACGCGATTTTAAAACTGGCAAGCCTCGCGACAAAGTAAATTGACATTCCGAGCAACTTTCGTGTTTCGCCGGAAGGGCGAAACGGACTCGAAAGTGCTCAAATCGGACGTTTTTGAATCTGCCAGCAACTACACCAAACCATCATAGCTGTTTGGAAATTTATAAGTTTTCAAATCTTGTTTTTGTCGTAACTTCTTCGTTATTAGGAGTTACGGGGCGTTCGAATTACCGAAACGATCGTAAAAAATACCCTCTACCATACTTTCTAAACCAAAATCATATTTTACAGAATCTCGAACCTCGTTTTCCGAGCCAAAGATTTTGCTCAGAATGTATACATTAAAAAACACTCCAAAATTCATTTTTGACCCAAAAATTCATTCACAGCACATTTAATATGGCCAATAATCAATATTCAACTCGCTCAATCAACCAATAATAAAATATAAGCTAGACGGCGCAAGATCACTCGAATTTCATCACATGTAGTTACGAAAAATCAATCGAATCACAAAAATAAAAATAGCACTAGTATTAGATATACTTACAATGCTATATAAAGCAAGATCGGACTCGATCAAAATTCGTCTCGTTCCTTTTCTTTTCTAGCCGTGGCTCGTACCAACCCAAAAACCAAAACCGAACTTTTTCCATTAAAACCGAGCTTCTAATAACGATTATCTAGCTATTTTAAACAACCCCTTTTATACCAAATCTTCTCAATCTAACCCAAAACCCAACTTCCTCAAAACCCAATGCATGTGGGATTTTATTACATGGAAACGCAGGCCTTAACACAAAGATTAATATTTTGTAACTTGATTATAATACATTTTGGAAAATTAACGGGAATGGGTGTGTTTAAGGGTGGCCGGTCGTGGAGTGTAGTAGGGGAGGACAAGGAAGAAAAAATTTCTAAAAGAAATAAAGTGTGTATGTGTTAGTTTATATAGAAAAGAACTTTGGCCTATTGACACTTCTAGTCCCTCTTAAGTTTATAAATATAACACAAAGGTGTTTGTTTCGTTATGTAACCGACCAAAGGCTCGGGATTATACTTCCGTGACTAAATTCATTTTCGTCACACTTAATTTAGTTTAAAATATTAAATAAAAATGTTAACTTACGTCAAAATAAAGCTTTTGACTCAGTTTTGACTAACTCGGGACGAGGACGATAAAATACAAATTATCATCATAAAAATAATAACGAAGCGCGTCGAAATTTTTACGACACTCAAAACGCTTAACGCTCGCGCGGTCAAACTTTGACTCACGAAATGTTCAAAATAAAATTTCTAGATTCCGTTAGAAATAAAATACGAAAATAATTATTCTCGACAATTAAAATTTTAAATGTCGACGTTCATTCGCATGAACTTATAATATAATAATTAGGATATCGAATTCGCGACCTTCATGAGCGTCGTAAAAACCCAGGTTGTTACATTCCACCCACCTTAAGGGAGCGCCGTCCCGGTGCTTGTCCCTTCTTACTCATCTTAATTTCACTTGCAGTGAGACAGTTTCCTCATTATTGAACGGTCTCACATATGCTTGAACGCAAAAATCACGCGATATAATATTCGCCTTGACTATTCCGGATGGAAAGTCAACAAAACAAATGGTAATTCATACCAATGGAATCAAAATATAATCACAATCGCTCTTATCATAAGAGGCAAAGTTCACCAAGGAACGTATTCGAGAAAACATAAATCACGTCGTTTTTTAACGAAAGACTTTAAACGAAAGATCAACCCAAATCTTAATTTGGTGATCTTTCCATCAAAACAAAGCGCACATCGCTACGCAAAACTGAAACATACGTCGCTAACCAAAACCCTAGCATACTTCATCGTCCAGAGCCAAATACTCATCAACACCCAAAACCAAAATACACGTGTAACAACCCCAAATTGGGTCGCAGTGGAATAATGTGTATCCGGGAGCGTTACATTACATATCATTAGCACAAGATATGAGAACGACCTCAAAAAGAGTCGTTTAAAATATGATACATTGGATTTATTGAAATTGTTTGATACAAAGCACGAAGGCTTAAATAGTTTAATATTTGAAATAAAGATTCTAGATCATAACAATCGTCCCGAAATATAATGACTTCAAATCTTTATGCATGACACCCAAAAGACTATCCTAATGTATCTTGTGCACCTCGTGCATCATTGACCTGAGAAAAACATGCTTAAAACGTCAACATAAAGTTGATGAATTCATAGGTTTATGTTAATGAAATGTAGGACCGTAAGATTTTCAAGTGTATGATAACGCAACATTTGCAAATATCACAAATGTGATTACGTTTCCCTAAGCTTATGACACCGAAGCTCGACATGTATGAATGCAATATAAATATTGCCACATTGCCCGTGATGATGTTCTAACCCCCAACATCCGAATCTGACATGATATACATCCGTTGGTTCACTGTGTGACACCAGTGAGAGCTACTAACCCGGATGGGGATGTCAACCCCAATAGATCTATTTATAACATTCACGCTCACATAAAGTAATTGATAGTTCATGATAATGGGCTCAAAGGGTTATCGCTACTTAGGCAAACACGTAATCATGATAAAATGTACACTTACGTCTAATTTGTAAAACAAAGCATGTTTCTCACCCCAAAAGTTGTAAATCATTGATATAGTAAAACATGGGGCTATGAACTCACATTGAGTATTGATAATGTAGAAGCAAAGTAGTGGCACGAAAAACGATGCAAAAGACTTTATCCGCAACCTATAAATAAATAATACATATTCACTAAACGGAAAATAATAAATTAAATACTTGCAATCTTGTCCCTAGTGTGTGCTTGATCTTTATTTAAAATAGTGATATTTGAAAACAATTCCTTGTTTTAAAATGGTCAACTGTATCGGGTCAACGCGGTCAAAATATAAATATATAATTTACGACTTTGACATTTTGTGAAACTAGGCTGCTTATACTTAAATTCATTAGTTGAGGTCAGCCCATGGTTTGGTCTCTAAGCATGTTAATTAATTAGTCGAAATATTAACGTTTTACTTGTGAGTTAACTTATATTTTACTAAGTTTTAACATGAGTCGTTCTAGAGTTTTATGACTAGTTTACAGGTTCGTTAGTTAACACTAATGAAAAGTAAAAGTATATTTGAAAACTTAGCTGTGAAACCTACAACTTTCGTTAAGTAAGGTTCGTCTAAAAACGTCGTTTAGGTTGTTGAAAATGAGACCGAAAACGTGTAGCTCACGAGGCAGCTTTTATACTTAGAAATAAATGGGCTATTTCAGTTGTTATTGCATGTGTGGTCAGGATTTTTGAGATCCATTACGGCTTTGTTACTCCACTCTAGGACGAAATAAAAACGTCTTTGGAAACTAGGCCAGGAGCACTTCGATTTATCTTTTATAGGTTTTAGGGGCAGAGGTTGCTACGAGGGTCGAAATTGAGGCTAAATTAGAGGGTGTCGAGCTGTCTGTCAACAGTATTAACTGCGTGACAGCAGCTCTAACTTTGGATTCAAGTTGCAAGCTCGTTTCTCAACCATTTTTCATGGTTCAAGTTGCTAAATACAACATACCATGTCGTCTATAAAATGCCCCCACTTGTTCTCTCTATGTCCTAGCCTAAATGGATTAAAACAAGGCTTAAAGTCATCCAGTGGGTTTGCATTTCAAAAGGTAATTAACAGACTCACACCTCGAACTTTGAAACCCTGTAACTATTTATTTACATGACGAATTTCGATGGTTCCAAGGGCAAAACGATCATGACCTGTCCTATTTTTGAAAGTAGCTAATTCGTTCTTATATACTTCATGTTTAAGGGACGGGTGAGTTACTTAAAGTTACTACACGCATGGACAATAATATAATACAGATGTAGTTTTGGTTTTCAAACCCAAAATGAGCCCTAGCCGACAATCATACAATTAAACTAAACCAACATCTCCAACGAATGCCCATTTTTCATTTGCCTCTTACAAACGTTTTAAGTAGGTAAGCTAGTCTATCGAATTACATCAGAAGGTGAAAAAAAATCAAAGTGTTTTGTTGTTTACAGATTAAGCACACAACTACAAAACAATTATTGTAATTAAGAGGTGATTAACAAGATATTTATTCATAAACACGCAAGGGTAAAATGCGGACTCACAAGGACTTGGAAAGGGGAAGTATGTGAAAGCTTGAACCAACGAAACCCTAGTTTCAAAACCTCATGAAACCCTAACCGCGTGTGATCTTTGTGTGACTTCAAACCAACAGCCCCTTGATCCCTGTTTCCTCTTCTACGAACCAACAAGAGAACTTTAGAGTGACTTCTGGGTTTTGGGTTTAATGGAGGTAATAATGGATATGAAAATTTGTGTGTGTGTATGTCGAATACAATGAGTAGGAGGGGAGGTATATGAGAGTTGTGAGTTTGTGAAAACACTAACCCAAGGTCTTCTTATATACACAAAAGAATGGGTATGCATAGTGTTGTTTCTTGAAATCACATTCTTTTGCTAAGCTATTCATGGCAAGGAATATCTTGGATTCAAGTAAAGGCAGTGTACATGGATTTAAAGTTGTTTACTGTTTGTGTTGTGTGGGAAGCAACATTTGGAAAAATACAGCCATACTATTCACGTGTATATGTTGGGTTGGGTAAAAAGGAGGGTTGGGCTTTACTTGCTGGATAATAAGGGTTATATTAGGATAAGATCTTTCTTATATATATTTTGAATGTTGGTCAACAACAAAGGCGTGTATGTTTGTGAAGAAAACATCAGTCAACATTGGGTAACTTGTAGAAATTTTTATTTTGACCTTCAACTCTTTAGTTCATATACTAGTTTACATATTTGTGATGAAGGTACGGAGTCGTAGTAAGACCTGAAAAACACGGGGTGTTATAGTCTCCCCCAGTTAGATGAGCCTTGTCCTCAAGGCTTAAGACGTTGCAGTGGATGAAGACGTCCGATTTGTGAAGAGATGTGGGTATTTCTTTTTGAATGAATCTTCACGTTCCCAGGTGAACTCAGAACCTCTCCTAGAATTCCAGCGAACCTTAATAAGTTGTATACGGCTTCTCTTTAATCGTTTGATTTCCCGTTTCATAATTTTAACGGGCTCTTCAACAAATTGGAGTTTATCATTAATATGTAGTCCTTTTAATGGAATAGCTAACGGTTCGTCGGAATAACATTTCTTCAAGTTGGATACGTGAAATGTATTGTGAACCGTGCTTAATTCTTGAGGGAGTTCAAGCTTGTAAGCAACGGATCCGATCCTTTCCAACACCTTGAAAGGTCCAACATATCGAGGGTTTAACTTCCCCCGTTTGCCAAAATGTATGACCCCTTTCCAAGGTGAAACCTTAAGCATAACCTTATCACCGACATGGAACTCCATTGGCTTACGCTTTAAGTCGGCGTAACTCTTTTGCCGGTTACGAGCGGCTTGAATCCTTTGCTTGATCTAGATAATTTTCTCAGTCGTTTCTTGAATTAAAGCTGGACCGGTGAGTTGAGCTTCTCCAACTTCGGCCCAACAAACAGGTGAACGACACTTTCGACCGTAAAGTGCCTCGAATGGTGCTGCCTTAATGCTAGCATGATAACTGTTGTTGTATGAAAATTCGACTAATGGTAAATGATTAATCCAACTCTTTCCAAAGTCGATCACGCAAGCACGTAGCATATCCTCAAGGGTTTGGATGGTTCTCTCGCTTTGTCCATCAGTTTCTGGATGGTACGCAGTACTCATATCCAAACTAGTACCCAAAGCCTTTTGAAGTGATCTCCAAAAACGTGATGTGAACCTAGGGTCACGGTCACAGATGATAGAGACAGGTATCCCATGCCTCGCAACTACCTCCTTTATGTACAACCTTGCCAGCTTCTCCGTAGAGTCAGTTTCTCTCATTGGCGTAATATTGCAGATTTAGTGAGTCGGTCTACAATCACCCAAATAATGTAATGACCTTGCGATGACTTAGGAAGCTTGGTGACAAAATCCATGGTGATATTGTCCCACTTCCATTCAGGTATCTTGGGTTGTACTAACAATCCCAATGGTCTTTGATGTTCAGCTTTGACCTTGGCACACGTCAGACATTTGCTAACATAGGTGGCGATGTCGGCCTTCATATTGGGCCACCAATATAGCTTTTTCATGTCTTGATATATTTTGTCCGAACCTGGGTGAACATAGTATTTTGATTTGTGGGACTCATGCATGATCACGGTCCTTAAATCTCCATAACATGGCAACCAACTCCTACCATTCAAACATAAGGTTCCGTCCGTATGGGGTTCCAACCTCTCCTTTGGTAGGTCCTTCTAGATCATACCTCCTAAGTCTTCGTTCTTGAGGTTTTCTGGTTTCTGTGCCTCAGTCTGGGCATTCAATATTTGTTTGGGAAGATCCAAGCCAATAGTCATAACTAAGGCTCGCACTCTTAATGGTTTACTTCGCTCTTTCCTGCTCAAAGCATCAGCCACAACATTTGCCTTCCCTGGGTGATAACGAATCTCACAATCGTAATCACTGAGCAACTCTAACCAACGACGTTGCCTCATATTCAACTCCTTTTGGTCAAGTATGTGTTGTAAGCTCTTATGATCTATGCACATTGTACATTTGGTTCCGTACAAGTAGTGTCTCCAAATTTTTAGAGCAAACACCACTGCACCATGTTCCAAATCATGAGTAGTGTAATTTTTCTCATGGATCTTCAACTAACGTGATGCATAAGCAATCACCTTCTCGTTTTGCATCAATACCGCACCCAATCCTTTATGTGACGCATCGCAATAAACAATGAATTTCTCAGCTCCTTGAGGGAGAGCTAAGATAGGTGCGCTACACAACTTAGTTTTCAATGTCTAAAAAGCTACTTCCTGTTGTCACCCCATTCGAAGGCGACTTTCTTCTGAGTAAGTTTGGTCATTGGCTTAGCAATCTTTGAGAACCCTTCTATGAATCTCCGATAATAACCGGCAAGACCTAAAAATTGATGAATCTCCGTGGTGTTTTAGGAGACGCCTAATCTTTAATAGATTTGATCTTGGCAGGATCCACGTGAATGCCTTAACAGTCAATCACGTGACCGAGAAATTGTACTTTAGGAATCTAAAATTCACATTTTAAAAACTTAGCATATAACTCCTCCTTCTTAAGCAGTTCTAGAATTGCCTTAAGGTGTTCTTCATGTTCTTCCTTGTTCTTTGAATAAATGAGTATGTCGTCGATAAAGACAATTACAAACTTATCCAAGTATGGTTTGCACACTCGGTTCATGAGGTCCATGAATACCGCCGGTGCATTTGTCAACCCAAATGGCATCACTTGGAATTCGTAATGACCATACCGAGTCCTAAATGCCGTCTTTGGAATTTCTTGTTTACGTACTCGGAGTTGATGATAACCCGACCTCAAGTCTATCTTCGAATAAACACTGGATCCTTGTAGTTGATCAAACAAATCATCAATCCTGGGGAGAGGATAATGATTCTTCACCGTTAGTTTATTCAATTCCCGATAGTCGATACACATCTGAAATGAACCGTCCTTCTTTTAGACAAACAAGACTGGAGCTCCCCAAGGTGAGGAACTGAGTCTTATAAAGCCCTTGTCGGATAGTTCTTGCAGTTGCTCCGACAATTCTTTCATTTCGGAAGGAGCCAATCGATACGGTGCTTGTGCTACAGGTGCAGCACTAGGCATCAAATCAATTTGGAATTCCACTTGTCGAGTCGGTGGAAGACCTAGTAATTCTTTAGGAAATACCTCAGGAAAATCTTGAACGATTGGTACGTCCTCAAGTCGCTTCCCTCCCGACCTGTCTTCAGTCTCTTTTGCTGTAATGCTGGCTAAAAAGACATGGTGTCCTTTCAACAAGTATTTATGAGTTTTAGTACATGAAATGATGTTCATACGAGTCCTGTTTCCCTGGTTGCTCCCGTTACCATGGACAATTAAGGTTTTATTTCCCCATGGAATATGAACGATCTTTTTGGCACAGTCAATGACCGCATGGTACTTTGAAAACCAATCCATGCCGATTATGACGTCAAAACTACCAAGTTCTACGGGCAATAAGTTAATGTTAAACGGATGGTTCAAGAAGTTTAACGTACAACCCCGAATGATAGTGTTTATCCCTATTATTTTCCCGTCAGCTAGTTCAACATCATAATAATGGTCTAGTGTAGTGGGTGTGATATCAATCAAAGAGCTAAATGCTGTGGATACAAAACTTCTATCGGCTCCAGTATCAAATAGAATAGAAGCATAGCAGTCGTTTAGATGGAACGTACCCATAACAACATTAGAGTTCGGTTTTGTCCCCGCATTTCCCACCACATAAACCTTGGCTGGTGCATTGTCGTTCCCACGTTGATTACCACGGTTTCCATTCTTCAACTTAGGGCAGTCCCTCTTGAAGTGCCCCTGAACACCACACTCATAGCAAGTAACGGCATTTTGAGTTGCTTTGGAGTTCCCACGATTGTTATTATTATTGTTTGGACCGGAACTCCTGCAGTCACGAGCCAAATGGCCGATCCTCTTACATTTGTTACATCTGGGAGCACATGGTCCTTTGTGGTGATAGTTGCATTTTGTACATAAGGGCAATGACCCAGTGTACTCCCTCTTCTCACTAGTCCCAGCAGTGTAAGCTCACCTAGTGTTCTGTCTCTTGTTTTGTTGTTGGTACCCCTGATTGCTTCCAGCATTAAACTCTATCTTCCTCTTTTGCTCAGCTTGCCTTTTAGAAATAGTGATGAGTTTTTGGTTCATCTGATCATTGGCAAACTCGATTAACCTCATTCCATTGTCTGATCGATATGACATTACATTTCCCTATCATATCAGGAAGTCCCACTCCACAAATTTACTTCTTAACTTCATCTGATTCCTCAGGAAACATACGTCCACACATCATGGCAAGCTCTTGAAACGCAGTGTATAGCTTGGATATCAGTACCCTTTACCTTAGAGTTCCAAGTTCGATTTCCCCAACTTTTAGATTTCACCCTTGGGCAGTAATTGACCGTCATCATTTCTTCAATGCCTTCCAGTCCATAGAGCATAAGCAACATCTAGTTGTGATAAGCCGCCTTTCTGTGGGAGATCCACCAAGTAAGGGTATTCCTAATGAAAAGTGTCAAGTTGCAACTAACCTGGTTCTCTGGATCAATTGCTTTATGTGGAACACTAATTCCATCTTTTCAAACCATTGGGTAACACAGACTACCCCTTCATACCCTTGAATTACATGTATACAGTTCAGGAATCTTGTACGTACACTCACTTGGAGTGCGCGTCAGCTCCTCCAGTTCGTAAGTGCCAGAATTGTGGCTTTCCAGTGCCAGAATTGTGGCTTCCATCGCCATGACCATTCGTGCTGTTTCGAAGAGTGTCATGGTTAGCAAGTGCCGCGGAAACTCTGTCAGCGACCAATTGCTCAATAGCAGCAGTAGTCATTGGGGTAGCAGCTGCAGCAGTCGTAGCAGTAGCAGCAGCAACCCTTGCGGTTCTTGCAGTTCTTGCAGTTCTTTTTGGTGGCATGTTGTTCTAAATCACAACAATAAAGCACGTGAGTTTTTATAAACATCACACATGACATGGGTACAATATATAACAAGATCACATCACACAGTGATTACATAATATGACTGGGATCACAACACATCACAGAATTGAGATCAACATAACATAATACAACATCTCATATATAGTTGGAAAACATACATGATTTGTTCGATACAAGAAATAAATAAAAACAATACAGGTCCTACTACCGTGCTAGCTGGGAATGAAACCCATAATACTTAGCCGGCTACAATGATAGCTATGAACATGAAAATAACCTAGGAACTACTACCGGTGCCCTCGGGAGCATCCGCACGAGCCTGCTCTCTAGCTTGAAGTGCTCGGATCTCTCCTAGTGCCGTCGCCAGATGTCCCTGGAGTGATGAAACCTGTGCAGTCAGAGCTGCTATCAATGAATCCTGCACATCCATACGGTGATCCTGCGTCCAAACGTGTGTCCTGTATCCCTGGAGCTCATAGTGGACAACCAAACTAAATCCCATAGAGTGTGCCAAAGCCTCTCGGGAGACTAGAGCCTCCTAGTCTAAGAGTTGGGCTGTCTCATAGTGGTACCGACTATCATCGACCAATGTCTTAACCGTCTGATATATTTGAGTCTGCCGATCCTGGGTATCCTCAATCACAGCATAAATCTCCTAGGTGTCCTACTCCTGAACTATAGTAAGCTCAGTCACCCTAGTGTTGACTCCCTCGAGGGTCACTGGTGTAACCTCCTCGGTAGTCTCTCTTGGGTCTACCCAAGTATCTCTGATCCCATAGCCGACTGCCTCGGCTCTCTGTCGTCTGGCTTTGGCATCCAGAGTGTCGATAAACCCATAATCTACCCTATGACCTCCAGTAAGCCTAGGGACAGCAGTCGAACTCTCCCCCACCTCATATCTCGATGCGGGAGTAGTAAGACATAACCTCTTACGAGGTGGTAGTTCGGCCTCAGAAATGTCCTCCCTGCGGTCGACTGGTGGTATGAACAATGAGTCTGGTAGTGGTGGTAGTGGTGATGCTGGTAGAGGTGGTTGTGGAGGTGATGGTAGTGGTAATGCTACGGGTACGGGTGGTGGTAATGGTGATGAAGCTCTCAATCTACCCATGGCAGCTCTGAAGCCTAGGGGTGCACGCACATGGTTAGGGCTACCATATGGGTGAGGTAATCTAGGAAGTGGTAATGATGGAAGTGTGGGTGCAGCTAAACACCTAGCAAGGCATTCCTCTACAGAGGGTGGTGATAATGAGATGAGTGGTGAGGGTAGTGGTGTAGGTAAGGCAAGAAGTCTCTCGACCTCCTCCTCAGGTGGCAATAGTACAGGTGCCTCTGGTCGGATAGATATCCTAGCAGTGGTATGACATGCTGGTGCTAATGGTGGTGTAGTTGCGGACTCATCAGTCTTAAACGGCTCTGTCTTATCAGAAGAGGGGACATGGTCAACAACGGGTGAAACAACAGAGTCGGCCGAAGCCAGATGCTCCTCCTCCTCCTTAGAAGCCTCTTCCTCCTCCTCCTCATCATCATCATCAGAGGAGTCATCATCATCGTCGTCACCTCCATCAGCTGGATCGTCTACTGGATCATCCTTAGGGTCCTCCTCGGGATCTGAGTCAGCAATGTAGCATGGAGATAAGGCTATAGGTGAATCGGCAATAGCATATGGCTGATCCTCCATGGGAACCTCCTCATCAGATGGGGCCAAGTACTCGGGGTACTCTGGTCCTGGTACGTAATCTGGCGAGAGCGGTGCTTGTTCTGGCTCTTTAGGGCCATGCACGTAGTCCGGTGGTGCCGGTGCAGCCTCCGGTGAGTCAAGCTCCTGGAGTCTGAAGAAGTCTGTAGCCCAAGCTAGCGGGTCCCCATGCGATGATATAGATGTATATGTAACCTCCGATGATGCCGAATCTGATGACATGATTGTATATGTAACACTCAAACAAAGTTTACATTAGTACATATATAAGACAGATAATAATATACTTAATATATCATAAACACGTATAAGAACCATGCAGCATCTAGTATAACCAACTAATGCAACTCGATAGTATATGTCATGTATGCATCTAGTACAGTTACTAATGCAAACAACTAGTATATGTATGTCTCGTGAAAACCTTTTGTATGATGCAAACAACAGTTACTAATGCAAACAACTACTAGTATAACATTCGCGCTCACACAAAGTAATTGACAGTTCATGATAATGGGCTCAAAGGGTTATCGCTACTTAGGCAAACACGTAATCATGATAAAATATACACTTACGTCCAATTTGTAAAACAAAGCATGTTTCTCACCCCAAAAGATATAAAACATTTATCCAAAACGAGTAAAAGTGGGGCTATGAACTCACAGTAAGTATTGATAACGTTGAAGCAAAGCAGTGGCACGAAAAACGATGCAAAAGACTTTATCCGCAACCTATGAATAAATAATACATATTCACTAAACGGAAAATAATAAATTAAATACTTGCAATCTTGTCCCTAGTGTGTGCTTGATCTTTATTTAAAATAGTGATATTTGAAAACAATTCCTTGTTTTAAAATGGTCAACTTTATCGGGTCAACGCGGTCAAAATATAAATATATAATTTACGACTTTGACATTTTGTGAAACTAGGCTGCTTATACTTAAATTCATTAGTTGAGGTCAGCCCATGGTTTGGTCTCTAAGCATGTTAATTAATTAGTCGAAATGTTAACGTTTTACTTGTGAGTTAACTTATATTTTACTAAGTTTTAACATGAGTCGTTCTAGAGTTTTATGACTAGTTTACAGGTTCGTTAGTTAACACTAATGAAAAGTAAAAGTATATTTGAAAACTTAGCTGTGAAACCTACAACTTTCGTTAAGTAAGGTTCGTCTAAAAACGTCGTTTAGGTTGTTGAAAATGAGACCGAAAACGTGTAGCTCACGAGGCAGCTTTTATACTTAGAAATAAATGGGCTATTTCAGTTGTTATTGCATGTGTGGTCAGGATTTTTGAGATCCATTGCGGCTTTGTTACTCCACTCTAGGACGAAATAAAAACGTCTTTGGAAACTAGGCCAGGTCTACTATCATTTGCCCTTCATCAGGTTAAGACTTGTATTGGTTAAATTAATTACAAACGAGTGCAAACTAGAGGGTGTCGCGACTGGGTAAAACAAGAATTAATTGTTTTTAATCAAGTGTTTTTCAAGTGACTTTCGTCTAACTTTGATCGCGGCTTAAAAACTCCTTACTGGGTACTATGATAGAAGAGAGACACCTTAGTAAACTAGGCCAGGAGCACTTCGATTTATCTTTTATAGGTTTTAGGGGCAGAGGTTGCTACGAGGGTCGAAATTGAGGCTAAAGTAGAGGGTGTCGAGCTGTCTGTCAACAGTATTAACTGCGTGACAGCAGCTCTAACTTTGGATTCAAGTTGCAAGCTCGTTTCTCAACCATTTCTCATGGTTCAAGTTGCTAAATACAACATGCCATGTCGTCTATAAAATGCCCCCACTTGCTCTCTCTATGTCCTAGCCTAAATGGGTTAAAACAAGGCTCAAAGTCAGTCCAGTGGGTTTGCGTTTCAAAAGGTAATTAACAGACTCACACCCCGAACTTTGAAACCTTGTAACTATTTATTTACATGACGAATTTTGATGGTTCCAAGGGCAAAACGATCACGACCTGTCCTATTTTTGAAAGTAGCTAATTCGTTCTTATATACTTCATGTTTAAGGTAAGGGTGGAGTTGGTTTAAGTAACTACCACGCATGGACTAAGTAATTATAACCATAAGTTAGTTTGGTTTCTAACCCAATAACGATGCCTAGCCACAATCATAAATTATTCTAAAACATATCACTCTCAATCATGCCATTTTCATTTTGCCACTTACACGTTTTAGGGAGGTTTGGCTAGTCTATTCGAATTACATCAGAAGGTGAAAAAAAATCAAAGTGTTTTGTTGTTTACAGATTAAGCACACAACTACAAAACAATTATTGTAATTAAGAGGTGATTAACAAGATATTTATTCATAAACACGCAAGGGTAAAATGCGGACTCACAAGGACTTGGAAAGGGGAAGTATGTGAAAGCTTGAACCAACGAAACCCTAGTTTCAAAACCTCACGAAAGCTTGTACCAATCGAAACCCTAACACCAAAACCACAAAACCCTAATTGCGTGGAGTTTTCTCGTGACTCCAAACCAACAGTCCTTATAACCCCGCTTTCTCTCCTTATGAACCAACAATAAATCTTAAGAATGCCGAGTGGGTTTTAGGTTTAATGGAGGTAATAATGGATATGAAAATTTGTGTGTGTATATGTTGAATACAATGAGCAGGATGGGAGGTATATGAGAGTTGTGAGTTTGTGAAAACACTAACCCAAGGTCTTCTTATATACACAAAAGAATGGGTATGCATAGTGTTGTTTCTTGAAATCACATTCTTTTGGTAAGCTATTCATGGCAAGGAATATCTTAGATTCAAGTAAAGGCAGTGTACATGGATTTAAAGTTGTTTACTGTTTGTGTTGTGTGGGAAGCAAAATTTGGAAAAATACCGCCATAGTATTCACATGTATATGTTGGGTTGGGTAAAAAGGAGGGTTGGGCTTTACTTGTTGGATAATAAGGGTTATATTAGGATAAGATCTTTTGTATATATATTTTGAATGTTGGTCAACAACAAAGGCGTATATGTTTGTGAAGAAAACATCAGTCAACATTGGCTAACTTGTAGAAATTTTTATTTTGACCTTCAACTCTTTAGTTCATATACTAGTTTACATATTTGTGATGTTTGTTTTGAGTCCTATTACTTTGGTCTAATACGCGACATTGTCCAACTTCTCTTGTCGCGTGTGCATATTAAACATCGAGTAGGATGAACTTACATACAACCTTGATAAGTGTACTTGACGTTTTCTAATAAGTGTTAAGTTTTTGAGCTCACGCGATATAGCTAATGTTAATTAAATGCCCAACTATACGAATTAAGGTAAAGTCTAAAACAAAATAGTAATGGAATTTAAAATTGATGAAGGTACGGAGTCGTAGTAAGACCTGAAAAACACAGGGTGTTATAACACGTGTCGCCCTCCCAGTCTCATTTAATAATGCACCACCGGTTGCAAAAATAAATATTCTGGGGTACATACGACCCCATTCAACTCATTATAACACTTACACATAAAATCACATAAGCACATAATCACATATTCGTCATTTAGGCCAAGCTTTACGTAGGCACTTTATCGCAGTTGCTCATTATCACACTTAGCAATAATCATGCTCGCTTATTATAAAGCCTTAACAAAATAACCGTGCTTGCTTACTAAGAAGCATTAGCAAATATGATCGTGACTTGTGGGTAAGCATTACCCAAACCGATTCAAACCACATTTTACCATGCTTGATAAATAGTTAATCCATTCTGACAATAGTTCTGACTAAATCATGGTTAAGTCCTAACCAATAATGACCACCCTTGTTAATCGTCAAGCCCTGATCGATAATCATCCCGACTTACTTATGGTTAAATCCTAACCAACAATAGTCACGTTCGCGGTTTATCTTGCCACGGGTGACTATAGACTTTCAGGATACTAATTCATGTTCACAGAAGACCTTTTGGTTGTGCGTACCCGTCTAATTGAACTTTCACTGAGCCCCGGGCCAATATACCCATTCACTCACATCCTAAGCCATATTATGGGCCACACAAAAGCTACATAAGCGCTTATTAACATTCTAAGCACATAGCACATAAAGCACAATTTTCACATAATTCGGTGGCGATAATCCCACTAGAAAACACATATTGTCAAAAGACAATTCGAAAACAATCAAGAAAACAATTGAGCATCATAGGTTTGTTTCTCGTTTGACGAAAAATTAAAATTCCAACGTTTCCGCATCGCATCGCATCAAATCTTTAGATGACTCAACTAATCGAGTTGAGACAATTACGCAAATTCCTAATTCGATACCGCTCGACTTAAGGTGTTAGCTACTTTGATTGTTTCTCCAGGATGGGAACGGATTTCGCCATTCGGCTGGAATCTCCAATCTTTTCTCCCTTATACACGCACACTAAGTCATTACGTCAAGGAGTAAGGGCTACTACGCCTAACCGTAAGTCAAGGGTCGCTTAGTACCTTACTCTAATCCTCGATGATCCCGGGTATATTTTCAACCATTTAGAGGAAAGAAGTCTTCTTCGCGGCAATCGGTTGCTACATCAATGGCAACACACATTTAACGTATGAGAAGTCTTTTCCATTTCTCATTTTCAACCTCAGAGCTAAACACCTTAGCTTCCGCCCACCTTAGGATCTTTACATTTTCAAGAAGATCCTTTCTCAGCGTCGGTATCCGGTTCACAAACTTGATAGTCCAAATCTACCATTGCTCACTA
>BQNB010099593.1:5954-24890 GCA_026074375.1 Tanacetum coccineum | reverse complement strand
TCCTCCTGGTAATTAATGAAGCTTTCAATGAAGAAACTTGATGATTTTGGAGATAAATATCAAGTTTAGGGGAGGATTGTTAGGAATAAAAGCATCTTGATGTTGTTTGGAATTACTAATGTTCTTATTGATGTTAATGCTACATAGTCAAAGTTAGTGCTGCTGGAGAATTTTCAATGAAAATTATTTTAAGTGTTTAAGACTGCTGGTGAAGTTACTACTGCTAGAGGAAGTTACTACTGCTAGAGGAAGTTACTACTGCTAGTGGAAGTTAAGACTGCTCAGAGACATAGAAGAAAAACTGCTAAGTAGTTACTACTGCTACTACAAAAGTTACTACTGCTAGTATAAAGTTAATACTGCTGAAGGAGTTAATGCTGCTAGTGAAGAAGTTAGTACTGCTGAGTTAGTTAGTACTGCTTATGTGATTTGTATGAGATATTTTGGTAAAAGATATGTATAAGTTATTTATTTAGAAGATTATGATTACTTAGGAAAGTATTGTAAGCCGTTTAGGACTCCTTGGTGTATAAAAGGAGGTCCTAGGGCATAAAGTTTGACATCACAATCATACACAGAAAAATATACAAAGTCGTATAGTTCATAGCTTCAAGGTCTTTGTAACCCTAATACTTTGATAGTATTCGTATTATTTGCTTAATAATATTGGAGCTTTTATGTTTTGTTGAATTATTATGTTTTACTGTTCCATTGAAAATTCTTCTTATTAAAGATTAGATTCCGCATAATCTTTAATACATTCACACAAAGTTTCTACTATAGCTGTGTTAGATTTATCTAATATAACTAAACCTTAAACAAGCTTAAGGAATTCGATCTATAGAAGTGTTGAAGTGGGACCAACATGTATTACGTTATTAAAAAAAATAGAAAATAAAAAGAAAAAGATTGATGTAGAGTTGTGTAGAGTTTGTATATCTTTGTCAGAGTCTTGGCTTAGCAACCAAACCAACGTGTATTCGTGTAAATAATTAGCTAACCCTTCCACTCCAAATTCACCCAAAGCCACCCAAATGTATCCCATCCGTTTTTGTTTCCATTATATGTTATCTTACACCTACACCTCACAACCCTTTAAAAAGACCTCTTAGATAGTAATGAATAATGCTTGCGCCTAGCAGTGGAGGTTTGATCCTTTACCAAGCATATGGTAATTTATATGCTATGACAGGTAATGAGTGTTGATTTTCCGTTTTCCCTATATGTTATAATTTATTATACACCCGAGTGAAAGAGAGAATCCCAAACACTTATGTAAGGTGCTAGTATTTACTTTCCGTGCTTTTAATTACGAGGTTTAGAAGGTTGTGTTGTAAAATACTTTTAAAGAGTAGTTAAAATTACCCTCATATTGCTATTGTCTAGGTAGAAAAGCCTATTTGCTTGAGGACAAGAAAATCCCAAGTGTAGGGGTATTTGATGAGGTGTCAATTTATACACTTTTTTAGGGTCGTTTAACCACCTAAATCGTGCATTTATGCCCAAAATAGGTACTTAATAATTCCTTTTCAGGTATTTAGCATTTGGAAGACATTTGGAGGAAATACACGTGGCTTGGGCTCATTTGGAGAAGAAACGGACAAGACTACGAACCTACACCAACATCTCTCAAGAATTTCTACTCAGAAGCTGGAGACGGCGTCACAGATTACACGTGACGCCGTCACAACCCATCTCAAGATGGTGTCACAAGATTCTCTAGACGGCGTCAGATTGTACGACCCAGCCCAAGATCTAGAATATTCTTATCACGACGATGTCATAATTAACACGCGACGTCGTCGCAGCGATTTTCCTATAAATACAAATCCATTTTTAGGTTTTTAAGTGTGTAACTAGTAAAAGAAAGGGACGAACCCTAGTTCGTTTAGCAGCTGTTAGGGACGATTTTAGGGCCTTAAAACCCTATTTGTTGGGATTTAAAGACTTCAAGATATTCTTAGAGTTACTGCTGCTCAGGTATATATTAGTGCTGTCAAGCATAACTTAGTGCTGCTGGTAATACTAATGAAAATTATGCTAAGTAGTTAGTACTGGTAGTATAAAAGTTACTACTGCTAGTACAAAAGTTAGTACTGCTAGTGTATGTTAGTACTGCTAGAGTAAACTTCTAAGTAGTTAATACTGCTTGTGCTCAGTTACAACTGCTGAGTGATTACTACTGCTGGAAGGATTATGCTGACAGAGATGAGATCAAAGACTTATCAGAGAAGAGATAAAGATTGATTGGAGAACAAGAATACTTACGAAGATAAGTATTAGTTATTTGTAAAGAAGATATGTATAACTTATTTGTTTAAAAGATTATGTTTGCTTATAGAAAAGATCATGATAACTTAGGAAAGTATTGTAAGCCTTGTAGGACTCCTTGGTGTATAAAACAAGGTCCTAGGGCATAATGTTAGACACACATCTTTGATATTCGTAGCTTCAAGGTTTTGTAAACCCTACACTATTAAGAGTGTTCGTTTCATATTGAGGCTGAAAGTTTGGTAATCTGTCTTTTTTCTGATTTTGTGTTACTGTTTCATTAGAATTCTTCTTAGTATCATTGACCAGATTCCGCATAGTCTTTGATATATTCAATCAAAGTTTCTACCATAGTTGTCTTGGATTTATTCAATACAACTAAGCCTTTTACAAGCTAAGAAAGATCTATTCAAGTGGGATCAACACTATTGTACACTCTTCAATTCATGTTTTAATCAAGTAAGACTATCTTAATCATTCAATATGTCTTTTTGTGTGATTCTTATCTGTTCTTACTTTATTTTTAACATGCTTGGCTAAACCTTCTATTGTGTTTATTTATGACTGTATGCAACCTAGGATGTAGATTTTAGCGGTGTTGCTTCTTGTGATGAATATGCATGTTAGGTCTTAGAAAACCAGCTTTTGTCTGTATCGCTGTTGATATTTCTAGGAAAACATGATTGTGTAGAAAGGATTCCATTGGGTAACAGTCTTCATATTACCTTGCCTTTTATATGGTTGATCCACTCTTAATATATTTCAAATGCATTTAATATACTCTTAGGGGCCTTGTAATAGTCTTCATACTACCTTACTTGTGTGTTGCCTTAACAAAATATTAAATAGACGGCGGGTGCGTGTAATTCGTTCATGATTTAGGAAATAATTACATGATTAAATAAACACAATCTTTTATTATATTGTTATCACCAGTAGTTAGTTTATTATTTAGTTTAATACTAAAACCAACCAATCTCTCAAACATATGATTACCTGCTTTCCTATAAACATAAAAATACAAAAAGAATCTTCTCTCAACCTTAGAATTCTGTTAGACCGTGATCAAGCCTTCCTAACCTATTCCCCTGGAGAACGATAACAACCCCCGAGTCTTGCCTATACTACACTACAACGGTTAGGTACACTGCCTAGGGAGTTGTAAAACTTCTTGTAGAAGTCCCTTACGACAACCGCAACATCCACGCTTAGCATCTAACTTATATTTAACTCTATCATTTTTCGTTCTTTGCAAAATTTTAAAGTCTTGCAAATGCTTAGTCTTGAAAGCTAAGGGGAAAGCTAGAGTGTATTACCCGGTCAAGTCACAATTCTCCCTAGTTCTAGCCGACAGGCCTACTTATTTATTAAACATTTTTATATCATTTTTCATTTTTTTTAAACACTAAAATAAAACAATATATTGGTTAAAACGGGGTTGCGTGGGGGCACAGACAGGCATAGGTATGATCAATTTCGATAGAAATCCTCCCCACACTTAGAACTGAACATTGGCCTCAATGTTTAAAAATGTCGGGTGCCACCTCCACACTTAAGGACGAAAAAGGCAAATGCTAAAATTATAAGTGTTGAAATGAGAGAAAACAATATATTATATATATAGTATTTATATTATATATATATATATATATATATATATATATATATATATATATATATATATATATATATATATATATATATATATGATCATGATAGAATATTTCCCTAGTTATAAGCATGAAAATGATCAGAGACCGAGTGATTGGAGGATTGAAAACAAGCACGGTGGTCTTCACGATCATAGGGAATCCTGCAAGAAAAAACAGATACCCACAAAACACAACAAGGATAGAAACACACCCCTACACTTATTCATTATTACTACTAAACTAAAATATTATTACTACTACTAAGAAAATAGAAAGGGGTAGAGAACACAGGTTGCCTCCCGAGAAGTGCTTGTTTTCGTTCGAGTCTCTAGCTTGACTCTAGTGTTACTTACTTATAAATTCAGTGTCAAATCCATCACCCGGTGTG
Organism: Tanacetum coccineum; assembly: GCA_026074375.1. NCBI lineage: Eukaryota > Viridiplantae > Streptophyta > Magnoliopsida > Asterales > Asteraceae > Tanacetum > Tanacetum coccineum. Next base: position 20,579 of record BQNB010099593.1, on the reverse strand, counting down.
AGGTGAGGATGGTAATAGTGATACATCACCTCCTTCGACGAGTATGCAGCAGGACGGGGTGATGGCATATGATGAAAACCAAAAAAAGGGGTCTCTATCACCCTCGTCTTCCCACCCGACTGTGTTAGGGAGAAAAAGGATCAAATCTTTCCACCTCCCTTAAGCAAATCTGCTTAGCATCGAGAAGTGGTAGATCTAGTGAGGTGGACTTTTTAGGTAACACTATAGGAGTGGGATCGGAGAATGTCCCTTTGATAAGCAGATGTTCCAAAAATAGAATGTATCCCTCTGAATCATAATACCCATCATCAATTTCAGTTGGAATTGAATCGTCTAGGCCGTCTCAGCGGTGAGCTCCTCCAAAATAAGGTCACTAGTCTCAATTGATCTAGACATCGAATCAGGGTTACTAAAGGTTCATAATTCAATGGTGCTGACTTAGGAGGGTCCAAGCTACTAATGTCCTTAAACTCCTCATCAAAAAGCGAATTATCATTACATAAGGTAAAATCATCATTAAAGACGAAGAGAGGGTCTGAGAAAGTCACATCATAAGACCTAGGTTTTGAATCTTCACCTAAAGCCTCATCAAACATTCTTTTGGTCAAACTCGTATTTTTGACTAAATGACTAAAAAGTTGCTTAACCAAATGTCTAGGTAAGTCAGCTACATCCACGTTCTCCATCAAGAAGTCGACTACATATTCTCCTAGAGGCGAATTGATATCAAAATTTTCTTCCCTAACATCAATGGTGGGCCAAGGTGTATTAATAGGCATATCACACTCTAAATTACTATCTGATGTCACCTCAGACTCCCTTGGGATCAGGACAAGATCATCAACACTAGTCTTTATGAATTCGTCAATTTCTTTTACGAGAATAGTGCTACTAACCTCATCCCCTATTAAGAGGGTGTCTGTAGGCTCCATGGTAGCTAAGAAGGGCAGAGATGGTATGTATGCAAGAGTCACCTCAATATCGTCATTGTTACTCCCCCCAGGATCATGTAAGTCAACAAGAGGATCATGTTTTCTAAGGCTCAACATCTCTTGAAAATGGTTTATTTTAGCTTGAACATTTATGTTAAATTCCTCTTGATTTATGTTGAACTGTTCTTGAGATTTGATCATGTATTTAATCAATTCTTGTCAAGTTAATTCGCTTAGGAGGAGCGGCTGAGGAGGTGTAAACTGTGAAGGTTGGTCAAAACCGGAGGAGTCATGATTGTCGTAAGGATCATGCTCATAGAACACGTTACCCGTTTGACAGCCAGATCCATAATGGGGACCTTCACAATGCTCACAACAGTAGAACTGCTGTGTATGGTATTGTAGAGGTTGGTCAAAAGAAGAAAAGTCATAATTGTTACTAGGATTAGGCTCATAGATAAGCGGGTTCCTGGTTTGACAATCAGAACTATAATGCGGACCTCCACAGACCTCACATCAATCAAACTGTTGTGGCAAACTCGTAGAATAATATGGAGATTGGTCATTACTAAAGTTTTGATTGTTACACGGGTCCTGCTCATAGACAAGCGGGGTCCGTGTTTGACAATCAAATCCATAGTGAGGACTATCTCCACACAACTCACATGAGTATGTCTCGTATTGGTGCTGTGGAGGTTGGTTGAAGAAGTTAGGTGTTTCATTATAAGAATAAAGATTTGGGTCATAGACAAAATCATTTCCAGATCCTACACTGCTACAGCCAGGACAGTTCCCACCATTATACGGACCTCCACACCACGAACAACCAAAATGGTTATACGAAGACATGTCGAAGAATTAAACAGATAAGAGGATAAAGAAGATAAGAATTAAATAAAATAAGAGGATAAAGGAGAATATTTTTGAACCTTTTTTATATGTATATATAATAAAAATAAAAAGAAAAAGAAAAAGAAAAAGAAAAAGAAAAAGAAAGTAGAAATGTAAAATATTTTTGGATTTTTATATTTTTAATAAGTACGAAAATAAACTTTCCGAAGAAAGGATCTTCAAGGCACTAACTCGAAACACCAACGTAAAACTCGTACAATCCTCCCCGGTAACGGCGCTATTTTTGATATCGTAAAAATATATGTACTAGCCGTATATATAATATAGTAAGTATCCCGTAAGAAATAATAATCACTTGAGAACAAGTAAAAATCTAATCTTCCGAGGTCGTATCCCAACGAGAATTGAATTTGAGATTTACGTTAATGTTCCTTATTTGATGTTTTAATATCTTTTGGTTTTTGGTTTTGAATTATACTAATTATATAATAATAAGCTAAAATAATACTAAGATATAACTAAAATGGATATGCTTGTCAAGTGAGGCGAAAAGGCCATTAAGTGTGAAAGAAAATGATAATAAAGAATTAATACCCGTTTTAAAAACTGTTTTCTCACAACGTTGGTTGTTATTGAAAATAATCCTTTATTTTAGTACAAATTACTTTAAATGATGACTAAGTCATCCCCGTAAAAAAAAACATTATAATCCCACAACGTTGGTTTATTTTGAAAACAAAATCTTATATAAGTATTAATTACTAGATTTGATGTTTGATTATTTCTCCGGATTTTGCCCTTCGAAACAATCAAATAAGAAATCTAAATAATCCGAAAAGACTCGATTTCAAAAAGACTCGAACTAATAAGCTAGAAGCTCTCAAAAAAACATAAGTGGAACAAAGGCTTATTGCAATAAGCCGAGCAACTCAATACTCGTTACACCATACGAACAACTTTTATTTATATCACTTTCGAATTGAGCTATCAAAATAGAATCAACCAAGCCATGCCAATTTACCTTAAGAACACGTTATTTAAGTAGATCTAAGAGAAAAATAAATATAAGCTACTGAATTTACAAACTTGTTTACTCTAATGATTTCAAACTTATTTATATGCTCGTTTACAAAACTCGTTTACATGATTGTTTTCACACTTGTTTTACTATGAATACAAGTACTTAAAGCTTTTACGAATACCTTGGTTGCTTTTACTACGCATATGGATACTTTAAACTCTTTACGAATACATTGGTTGCTTTTACTATGAATGCAAGTACCTTAAACTTTTACATATTACCTAAGTTTCCCTATTGCTACGTAGTACACACTATCATGAACCGTTAATTACTTCGTGTAAGCACGAATTCTATGAATAGATCTATCGGGGTTGACACCCCCACCCGGAATTCTGGATGAGTACATTGGCCAGTGGGTGCATTTCATTTGAGGTAGTACTTGGGTGTTTTGGCAAAACATCAATTTGAGACGAATCTAAAAGACTAGGATTTACACAACTTGTTAAGGCTTCGGTGTCATGAGCTTAGGGTAATATCGTAAACATTTTTGTGTGATATGTAATATGTTACAATAGTCCTACATACTCGGAAATTGACAGATTCACACTACTTTTATTGAACGATATCAGTTACCAAATACTTTTCATGATACTGGGAATGAAACATAAATTACTAATTCCTTTTAGTCCTCGTAAATATTTTACTTAAACCTATGAATTCACCAACTTTATGTTGACATTTTAAAACAAGTTTTTCTCAGGTGCTTAGTTGTGGATGTCTTTGATTGCTATATGGTGTCTCCTTGCATGGCCTGGTTTTCAAGAAACTTTATCTATTGTTTAAACATCGTTGACAAATTTCAAATCTTATTTACGCTTCCGCATTTGACCCTTTTAAATCATATAAGTATTGTAACGACTTAATTTATGTTATCAATGCAACGATGTTTATTTTTAAAACGTACCCCTTAGAGGTCGTTCTTTGTACTTTGTGTGATGTATATTATGACGTCAGACCCCCATACACGTATTCCGTCCAGGCCCCGTTTGGGGGTGCGACAAAACCTGCCTAGGATCAGGAAGTGGTAGAACTAGTGAGGAGGACTGAGCAGGTAACAATACTGGAGATACATTGGAAGATGTATCTTCATTAAGCAATTGTTAAAAAATAGAATGTCACCCTCTGAATCGTAATACCTATCATCAATTCCAATTGGAATTGAAATCATCAGATGCCGATCTCAGCTATGAAGCCCTCAAAAGGTCACTAGTCTCAGATGATCTAGACATCGAATCAGAATTACCTAAAGGATCATCAAACACTCTAAGGACCAAGACAGGGTCATCGACTAGTAAACACCTAGTTCTTCTATGTCCCTACTAGGATTGAAGTTAATTTCCCTATCCCCCATTGAGAGGGTGTCTAAATGCTCTCCTAAAAGTAAGTCGATATCTACAATAGCATATCCCAAAACATCAGTACATGGTAAGGGTAGTGTGACTAACAAAATGGACTCATCAATAACTGGAGTCAACTCAGGGGTCCAGACTACTAATGTCCTCAAACTCCTCATCAAAAAGCAGATTATTATTACATAAGGTATAATCATCATTAAAGTCAAAGAGAGGGTTTGAGAAAGTCATATCATAAGATATAGGTTTTGTATCATCACCTAAAGGCTCATCAGACATTCCTTTGGTTAAACTCGGATTTTTGAGTAAATGACTAAAAAGTCGCTTAACCAAATGTCTAGGAAAGCCAGCTACATCCACGTTCTCCATCAAAAAGTCGACTACATATTCTCCTAGAGGCGAATTGATATCAAAATTTTCTTCCCTAACATCAGTGGTTGAGCTATTGTTAAGTTATTAGGCATATCACACTCTAGAATAATCAAACTTATGACACCTAGACTCCCTTGGGATGTCGGGACAAGATCATCAACACAACATTATGAATTTGTTATTTTCCCTTGCGAGAGTAGTGCTAATAACCTCATTCCCCCATTAAGAGGGTGTCTATAGGCTCCATGATAGCTAAGAAGGGTAGAGATGGTGTGTATGCAGGAGGTGTGACATGAGCGGTATAATGATCACATAAACATTGCTCCTTGTCAAGAGTCACCTCTGTGTAATAATCACTCCTTTCAGGTGCTCCTACGCCAACAAGTGGAATGAGCTTTAGAGGTCTAAGCATTTCCTCAAAACGACGGTCAATTTCCATTTGTAAAAGCTTAAAATGACTATAAAAATCTGAATCCTGAGGGTGCGACTGATCAATATGGTAATGTGGAGGTTGGTCAAAACACAGAAAAGTCATAATTGTTACTAGGAGAAGGCTCATAGACAAGCTGGTTGGTTTGACAATCAAAGCTATAATGGGGACCTCCACAAACCTCACAACAGTCGAACTGTTGTGGCTGACTTGGTGAATAAAATGGAGGTTGGTTAAAACCAAAGTCTTGATTGTAACAGGGACCCTGGTCATAGACGGGTGTGTTCCATGTTTGACAATCAAAGCCCCGGGTAAAGGGTTCCCTCCACAAAACTCACACGAGTATGTCTCGTATTGGTGCTGTGGAGGTTGGTTGAAGAAGTTGGTTGTTTCATTATAAGAATAAGGATTTAGGTCATAGACAAAACTCATCTCCGTATCTAACACAGCTACATCTAGACATTTTCCATTCCCCACACCATTAAACGGACCTCCACACCACGAGCAACCAAAATGGTTATACGAAGACATGTCGAAGAATTAAACGGATAAGAGGGTAAAGAAGATAAGAATTAAATGAAATAAGAGGATAAAGGATGAATATTTTTATATTTTTATAAAGATAATAAAAATAAAAATATTTTTGAAATATAAAAATATTTTTGATATTTTTAATATAATATATAAATATAAAATATAAAAATATTTTGGGTTTTTATATTTTTTTAGGTACAAAATTAAACTTTCAAAAGAGAAAGGATCTTCAAGGCACTAACTCGAAACACCAACGTAAAAATATCCCGTAAGAAATAAGAATCACTTTAGGAAAAGTAATTATTAAATCTTCCGGAGTCATATCCCAACGAGAATTGAATTTGAGATTTACGTTAATGTTCCTTATTTGATGTTTTAATATCTTTTAATTGTTGGTTTTGAATTATACTAATTATAATAATAAGCTAAAATAAAACTAAGATATAACTAAAATGGGTATGCTTGACAAGCGAGGCGAAAAGATCGTTAAGTTTGAAGAAAAGAGAAAATAAATAATTAGTACCGTTTAAAAAACTGTTTTCTCACAATGTTGGTTGTTATTGAAAACGATCCTTTATTTTGGTACAAATTACTCAATTCAATGTTGATGAATTAATACCCGTAAAAATATTATTTTCTCACAACGTTGGTTTTTATTGAAAACAATATCTTATGAAGGTATTAATTACTAGATTTGATGTTTGATTATTTCTCTGGATTTTGCCCTTCAAAATAATCAAATAGGAAATCTAAATAACCCAAAGATTATTAATCAACAAATCTCTTTTCAATCCACACTTAAATCACTAAACACAACTCACTTATCAAGCATAAAAGAACCAACTCGCTAAACATGGCAACTAATCGAACAATAATAAGCATAACAATAATATCGAACATATTAAGCTAAATAAGTTAAAACTACTAATAATGGAAAAGGGAAAAAAAGGTAGAACTTGAATGACGAAACCGAAACTAATAAGACCACCCGATCTAATAAACTATCAAAATATTTAAGTTTAGGAGCTTTTAAGCATTAAACTTAAGATATTAGGTTAGCTTACTAGACCCTTAAGCTCCTCGCCTCATGAGTTGAACCAGGTTCATCAAACAATAAGCCAACAAAGGTTAAGACAATAAACAATCTCGATAAGTAACAAGCTACGATCTATTCGGATTATTTTAAAGCTAATTTTTAAAACTAAAAAGCTATAAGCTTTTATAAAACCCAATTTAAAATTTCTAAAAGCTAAAACTAGTTCTACTTCTTAATAAGCTGCAAAAATTACCAATAAGCTTTTAAAATTCTGAATAAGCTAGCACTAATAAGCACACATCAAAATAAGCTAAACGAAACCATAAACTTCATTTCATACCGTAAATCTTACACGAACCTAATCTATCTCAAAACAGAAATCACCCAAACATATACCGAAACCATATGAAACTAATAATCTGAAAATCTTCTTCACCCCATTCAAATCAATAACATCACTCGAATCATAAATATTAAACCAATCTATTACATATTTTTGAAATGAAAAATACATAAGAAATAAACTATTCTACTCACTAATCTATCTTCTACTCTAATCTAAATCTACTCTACAAATAAAGGACGAATAAAAAAATAAAAAAAATGACAAACGAATGAAATGGAAAGATAAGATATATCACTCGTCTGTTGCCCTCCCTCTTTTATAACTTTGCGTATTGTTAAAGCTAGTACAAGATTTGGACTTAACTTTGCTGGGCTGTAAATCCTTTCTTTCTCTTGGGCCTGGTAGTAGAATTCTGAAGTGGGCCGGAGCATATTAGTTTCTTTTTTTTGGGCTAGGAAGTTGGGCCGCAGCAGTAAGGCTTTAAGGAAATGGGCTGAGTCTCACATTTGATTTTACCTGGGCCGAATACTGTTGCTATGCTTGTTATATTATTTGAGCCATTGATAAGTATGGGTCGGTCCGACCCATATAAAGTTTATCGGGTCGACCCAATAAAAGATGAAGGCACAGTCGGACTCGTAAATTCGTGCTCTTTCCAATGGCATGCCCGGGAAATATTAACGACTTCGTCTTGATCTTGAAAAACGCGTAAACGTCATCAAATCTTAACCGAAGTCACCGTTTTTGCTTTATTTTCAATCCCTTGTACCTGCAAGACATAAAAACACAAACCAAACATATTTGCAATAATATTTATCAAATTTCATGTTTTTAGTCCGTTTATTAGTGTTTTCCGGGGTAATAATGATGTGTGTTTAAGCTCACATCAGTGGGTCGTGCCGGGTTTGGTAACGGGTCATAATGGGTTAAGGTTGAAAGTTGTAAGTTTTAAGGCATGCCTTAATTGGCTGGATTCGGTTGATCTGCAAACACTCAACTGTATACTATATTCTTTTTTGTATGTAATGAGTTCGTTACTATGATTACAGTATATTATTAAAATAATAATTTCAAAATTTTATATGGCTACGTTAGAAGTTTGTATAGCATTAGAAATAAACTTATGAGCAAATTTCGACCAATTTGACTCGTTTAGGAAAATAATGTATTAAGCCTTAATCTACACATACAAAAAGCCTATAAAAAATTGACCCCTAACGGTTCCATTATAATCATCTGATTTAAGCGCAGTTGGATTCTGGTTTTAGATCTATTGAAAAACAGGCGCATGTTTAAGACATGTATGTGGTACCAATGGATATGATGCGAATTCAGAATGAAGGAAGACCGATTTAAGCGCAGTTGGATTATCAAGCGCATAATATACTACCTAAAAGCATAACATAAGAGAACGGAGGTTAAACCATTCACAAATATGAGTTCGATTAAAAACCTGTAACTATCTTTTTATTTCATATTTCATGTCTTTTTTACAACAACCTCAACACCTAGTTCTAACCTCATTATTCTTTTTTGATTGTCTGCATCGTCGTAACTGTTATGTTTTTTACACCTATTAGTAAAGTTATTTTTTTTCCTTCAGTTGTTAAATCTTCAAGGCGCTTACCTATGGTAGAAGGTATTCGTTGACGTGTAAGGCAACCATCTCTGCAAGCTAATCAGCTAACCAATGCTCGGTCATATTCAGCCCGCAAATTCCATGTAAGGCAAGTTTCTACAAAAAAAAACAAAAAAAATCAAATGTTACAACTAATAAAAACACATTAGCTAATTTTGTAAGGCACAATAAATCAATAAGCTTCTTAAATAAGTTTATCCAAACACCCCTCAATCCAATAAGCCCATGATATATACAGACGAATTATTATGCAAATACACTGGTATGCTTATTAGTTATGTTCTTTACACCTATCAGTTATGTTTTTTGCGTAATTATGCAGGCGAAATATATCCGAAACCCATATTAGATTTTAACCACTATCTTAACTTGTATGTACATATCACTATTAATCATTTGCTTCGAAGACTGGCACATATCACTACTAAGATTTGTACCAAATACTGTTACTATTGCATCGAGTATGTAGATTACCGTAAGATAAGGTAGTGTTGTTTGGTACGTTTTTTTCGTTTTTGTCCATTTTACTCCGACGTTATTATACGTTTTCGTACGTAAAAAAACAGATAAAAATTGATAATCAATAAGGATGAAAGCGTACAAAAGCGGACAAATCGTATGAAAACGTATAATAACGTGGAGAAACAACGACAAAAACGAAAACGATAAAAAAGCGATGAAAGCGGTATGAAAACGTAAATAACGGACGACAAAAACGGACAAAAACGAAAAAAACATACCAAACAGATAAAAAAAAATTATTAATAATATACAAAAATAAAATATTGGCCGATAATAATCATAATAATCATAATAATATTATTAATAATTAATATTAATTAAAAAAAACTAAAAAATTAAAAAAAATTAAAAAATTAAATTGCAAATTACATCCCTGTGGTTTTTTTTACACAATACATCCCTCGTGAGAAGATAACGGAAAAATATTTGCATCGTTCGTCCTCAGGGATGTATTGTGGCAAACGTTTGCCTAACGAAGGATGTATACTGCCAATAGTTTCTGACAGAGATGTATTATGTGAGAAAGTTGAAACCACAGGGATGTATTTTGCAGTTTACTCTTCTAAAAAAAACAAATGTTACAACTAATAAAAACACATTAGCTTATTTTGTAAGGCACAATAAATCAATAAGCTTCTTGAAAAATGTTTATCAAAACACCCCTCAATCCAATGAACCCATAATATATACAGACGAATTATATAGCAAATATACAAGGTACGATTTATTGGTTAGTTCGTTTACAACCTTTCAGTTATGTTTTTTGCATAATTATGCAGGCGAAATATATCCGAAACCCATATTAGATTTTAACCACTATCTTAACTTGTATGTACATATCACTATTAATCATTTGCTTCGAAGACTGGCACATATCACTACTAAGATTTGTACCAAATACTGTTACTATTGCATCGAGTATGTAGATTACCGTAAGATAAGGTAGTGTATGTAGATTACAATAGACTACCTTAACCACTACTACTCCCGTAAGATTCACAAGAGTAAACCGACTTTCCCAAAAAAATCAAGATGGTATAGAAAATTTAAGTCTAACATTTGGCCACCTATTTTCAGTTGTGTTATGAATCAACTTGGAACACTTGGCTTATTTTTTAAGGTAACAGAAACCTGAATTTTTTTATATAAATCTGAATCAAACACCTTTCAAATCATAGTAAGTAGCATCAAAATTTAGTTATACAAATCCTTGAACACAAATCTAAAAGAAATCCTGAATTCAATAGAGGTAAATACTCTTTTTCATTATGAGATATTTTCCTACTTTTCAACTCGACGTCAGTAAAAAGATTTTGGTATTTTTGACTCCGTGCTTACACCAGACTTTACCGAAAACATTTACCAGGACTTTATAAAAGCTCCAACTATTTGCTAACTTCTTTAAAACATGTGGAAATGTTATCAAATAAGCCAATAAGTCGGCCAAATAAGCCCAAAAGCTGGTCGAATAAGGTAATCCAAACACTCCCATCAGAACATATGGCAGATTAGCAATGTAAAGTGCGTGAACAAAACCGTTTATCCACTTATTTTTAGAGTAAATGAATACGTAGGGGGTGTTTGGCATCAATCTCACCATATATGCGCACACTTTGTTGAACCAACTGTTGGGCAGCCTGTGACGCTAAGTGGTTGCAACATGACCTCTCTTTACGATGCCTAGAACCTGACTGAGTAGATCCACACATAGCCACTGCTGTCACAATAACAAAAAAAGAGGAACACGTTGAAAAAGACAGATGGCAATTAATAAGACCTCTAAAAAGAGTTGAAGTAAAATAAACAATGCTCACTCTTGCATTTGAATTTGAAAACCCGACTCGTTCCCGAGATTTTGAGAAGAGCGAGTGCGCTTTCGAGACTTTCAACTTTTCGACACGTTTCTGACCCAAAAGGAATTGCAACGAAAGGGAAGGAACTTCGTTTCGTTTCCGGGTTTGAGGCTCAGATAAGTGAGTAATCGCATATGAGGATACGTCCACCATGGTTGCAAACTTTGCAAGTTTGCCCCGCCAAGATGCACGTAATCGAAATTTTAATCGAACCCGCTTAGGGACGCTCAAATATTATCATCATAGCCTCTTTTCAGTACAAATAAAATCACTAGCAACAAAAGCATTTACTACAATTAGCAGATTGTATTATATAGCTTCAAATAGAATATGGTAACGAAACATGTCCCAACGAATATTTTACAAACATTGGGATCGCCGGGTCAAAAGCATTTATTGCGACCCGCCCACCCGACCGGACCCGCCCTCAAACGGGTTCATTAATTGCTGATCCGCCCCAACCTAAAAATACCCACATCCATCCATCTCCATATCATTAATACTAACAACACGTAGCATCTACGTGTCTCTCTCACCCTCTCCTCCATCCACGCTTTCTGAATCTCAGTATCACCAAAGCATATACTTACTGTGTAATATATTCTTTAATTGCTCAAAAAAATCATAGCCATGACAATAATAAATAAGGCTAATGTTTACGAATACGGTAGTGGTCCAATCACCCGCCATGGCTGCAATCACATAGTTGGTGTGATCGTCAGGCCAAGATGCGGGGTTCGGTGAGCCACACACAGTAAACATAAGATTATCGTCGTTGCCCGTATTACAGTCTACGTAACAGAAGACCAAACTAATACTACAGTAACACTCGAGCCATATATACCCCCATGATATGTTTATCATGCCATTGCTGCAAAGGACCATCCGAGTCTCAACAATCAATAGGCTCAGATAAGTAAAAGATTGAGATACATGATACACTTGCCATGGCTGCAAAATAAGTATATTGCCTCGCCAAGACGCAAGCGATCTCATGCCCAATCGAAGTCCTACACACGTTCATCACAGCCTATTAAGACGTTTTACCCGCCTTGGCCACATACATACACTATGCTACTGGATATGTAAGGAATCGAAATACAGGGTACATACGCTATGGCTGCAAATTTAGTAAATTGCCCCGCCAAGACACAACCGATCTCATGCTCAATCAAAACATATGTATACAAACATAGATACCCAACCATATAATTATCTCATAGTATGAATTCATCCCAACCATATAATTACCTCAGAAGGATCAAAGGATACATGATATGAAAACCTCATGTAAACCAAGTCTAAAAAAACATAAAGGTATTATATAAAAGCTACAGAACACAAAACGAAAGCAACAACTTTTACCTTAATCGAAGGCAGTGCAAGTGAACCCTCATTTTCTCTGTGAAAGAGAAAGGTCGTAATCACTAGACCATTATACACAACCACCACCAAAAACCCCCAAATCGAAACCCTAATCGTAACTCTCCAGGAGACAAAATAAATATATATCGAGTTCCAATTATTAACATTAATTTCCATTGTCACTAACCTCAAATTGATTTCATTGACAAAACAAACCACCCACATAAAACCCAAACTATGGGTATCCTGAGATCTCAAACATGTGTTTTAAAGAGAGAAAGATGCAATATATCTGAGATGAGAGATGCATGCTTGAGATTGAGAAAGAGTGGAGGGAGGAAAAAGTTAGAGAGACACGTAGATGCTACGTGTTGTTAGTGTTAATGATATGGAGATGGATGGATGTGGGTATTATCAGGTTCGGGTAGATGAAAATGAATCGGGTACGCACTAAATGAAAAGATTAAATCGGACCAGCATTTAATTAACGGGTCGGAAACATGGGTCGGGGCAGCATTAAATTGCAACCCACTTTACTGCTTTTTGTAGGGTTTTACAATATGACGTAAGCATCTCATATCAAAATCAAAATACCCACTCTAGAATATATAAATTCAGTTGTGAAACTATATAAAAGACCGTATATATATCGAAGAGGTCTAAGATTCAAATCTCACTAAATACACCAGAAACAGTTGCAAGGATACTTTAGTTGGATCACGTGGTAACAGAGTCACAACGGGCGTCCCTAGATAATTTGAACATCACAAATCTATCAGTTTTATGCTTGCATCGTATAATGATATATGTTTATCCCTATACTATTTTATATACAGCACATAGATATGATAGACACATTCATAGACCTAGCTATAAACACAAGTATATATATATGCATTTACATATTGCCTTTTGAGCAAAAATAAGTCATGGAATCATTTTTACTAGCTATAGCAGCTACCTTTCTAGTGATCGTACTAGCTTTGCTACTTCATATCCATAATACAAAGAAGACCAAGAGTGGGAAAAACAGAAAACCCTCTCTGCAAAGGGTGCATGGCCTATAATTGGACACATTCACCTTATGGGTGGACCTAAGCTACCTCATAAGGTTTTAGGTGACATGGCCGATAAGCACGGCCCAATCATTATCATCAAGCTTGGTGTTCACAATGCTTTGGTGGTCAGTAACGCGGAGATAACTAAGGATTGTTTTACTACAAACGACAAGGCGTTTGCAAGTCACCCCAAAGCAGAAGCAACAAAACTCATGGCAAAGAACTATGCCATGTTTGGCCTAGCTCCATATGGAGACTATTGGAGACAAGTGCGCAAGATAGGCATGCTAGAGGTTTTTTCTCAACAAAAAGTTGACATGCTTGGACAAATTCGAATTTTAGAACTTAGAGCATCCATGAAATATAGATATGAAACTTGGCTAAAGAACCAAAAAACACTACAACAAAAAGTTCATTTGGGGTCGGCTTTTATTTTGGGTCGACAATGTCGACCCAAAACTCGGCATGGGACCCACTTTTTTTCAACCAAATGGGGCTAGTCAACAAATCCGTTTTGGGTCGAAATTTAGGGTCGACAATGTCGACCCTAAGTTATAAAAATGATGTAACTTTATTAAAGTTTAGGGTCGACAATGTCGACCCAAAACTATAATAAGATGTCGACCCAAAATTCGCGCCAAAATTTTTCACCATCCCGCCTTAACGAAAAAAAAAATAATTATAATTAAAACACGTTTGGGTCGACAATGTCGACCCAAAATAAAAAAATGTTTAAAAAATGTTTAAACATATATAAAATACATTTAAAAATTATATATAAATATTTAATACAATTAAAAATTATATATAAATATATAAAACAATTTTTGTACATATATAAAATGCATTTAAAAATTATATATAATTAAAATACACGGAATAATTCCTAATCGATTAAAAAATTTATCATTTATTAGTTTGCTAATTTGATAAATTTACTTCGAACTAAATGTAGTTTAACCACAATAAATAATCAAAATACACGAAATGATTCCTAATCGATTAATGTTTATTATTATAATATCAAATTACATTAGAAATCGATAAACACTCAAACATTAAAGCATACTAAGTTTTCCCATCTCAAACATTAAAGCATATTAAGTTTTTCTACATTCCAAATGCTAAAATGATTTATCTTAATGAAAAACTACTCCATATTAAGGTTTCTCATCCCTTGATAGATCTCGTGAAGTATTCCAGCTGACTCAAGTGTGTGGTTCTCGGGATGCCTTTCCATCTCTAGTTGTCCC
>BQNB010099592.1:2576-22076 GCA_026074375.1 Tanacetum coccineum | reverse complement strand
TTCAAAACGTCTCACTTAGAGTCGTTGTCTATAACTTGTACTATATGCTATGAAGTAGCACTCCAAGTGGTATTCCGCTGCGTTGTGATTTTGCGGGTGTTACATATCCAATCACAAAATTAAACCATGATGATGGTGATCCTCTTGATGACCCATATCAATACAGAGCTTTGGTTGGTATACTACTTTACTTAACTATCACTGGGCCAGAAATTTCCTATGTTGCTCAAACCTTAAGCCAGTTTATTCAAGCTCCTAGAACTCCTCATCTCAAGACATTAGTCAAAGTTCTTAGATACCTGAAATCATGCCCTGGACAATGTTTAATCTTTCAGGGAAATACTACTTTAAATCTCAAGGCCTTTTGTGACAGTGATTGGGCAAGCTGCAGTTTCTCAAGAAGATCAGTTACTGGTTACTGTATATTCCTAGGATATTGTCTCATCTCATGGAAATCCAAGAAACAGACAATAGTTTCAAGGCATTCTACAGAAGCATAATATAGAGCTTTAGCAGATGTTACTCGTGAGCTTTTATGGATCAAATGCTTATTCAAAGACTTGGGTCTTACAATTTCATCTCCTACATCAGTTTACTGTGACAATGCATCAGCAATTGCTTTCGCATCTAATCCTGTTCAACATGCCAGAACTAAACATATTGAAATTGACTGTCATTTTGAGAGGGATAAGATCAGACAAGGATTGATTCTACCTACTTTTATCCCTACTCAACATCAGTTTGTAGTGTTCTTACTAAAGGTCTTTCTAAAGCCCCTTATTATCATTGCTTATCCAAGTTTAGAATATGTGATCCCTACACATTGCCAACTTGTAGGGGGTAATGGCTCATCAAGTGTTAATACAGTTTCAAAAATGCAGTCTCAAGAATCCAAAATGAAGTAGTCCAAGAACAAGCAACATAGAAATAGAACAAGTAGTTTAATTCAATGTAATAGTATTTAGCTAATGTAATAGTTCTTTAATCAAAGTAGTTAGTTAGCTTATTTCCTCTGTTTCTACTTCTATAAATACTCTATAAAAGTTTTCATTTTTCAATTCAATAATACAGTAACAATTTTCCTCTCAAATTCTCTCCCTTTCTATCTCTCATTAGTAGAATCTGTCAACATTTCATCTCCTCATACCTCGCTCTAGCAGGATCGAGTATGTTGTTTTTGGTTTGCTATCAAGCCTCGACCTACTATAATCTCATCAAAAACCCAAAACACTACCTTTGTTGTTTCTTTGGTGTATTAAGTTGCTATGAGATTTGGTGTCGGGTGAGAACAACCTTTATACAAATCCATCCAAACCCTAAATTCGTAATGAACCCGTAATGCTTTTTATATGAAGAATATATTTAAGTAGGAACTAGACGATAGGTGCTACAAATGTTGAGAAAAAACAAACAAAAAAGATATTAATAATCATCATTGTTATAAATATTTATTTATTATATGGTTGTCCACATTCCGTAAAATTTCAAACATTATGACTCAATAATGGTTGTAGTTAATACATTGATGATTAGAGGCATATAGATAGGGACTTGTATATATTGTAATGGAATCACTCTCAATGAAATGCATGTCTCGATTCTCTTTACTTTCTTCTTCTTCTTCTATACATTGGTTATATGTGTTGCTATTAGGTCGTTGTTTCACAATACGTTATCAGCACGAAAGCTTTATAAAAAAGAGACAAGAACAATTCCGTATGAATAGGTCATGGTGTACAAGAGGTGCCTTATTGGTAGTTCAACCGGTCATTCATGAGATAAGTTTCTTTTTTTTTCATTTACTCTATAATTATAATAAATAATACTATGATTGATTTGTCTTTTGAAAGGTGTAAGTCACTTTTATTGTACGAGCTATTCATGTTTGAAAATTATGTGGAAATTAGAAGGGGGGGTTGAATAGTTTATAGGTTCTTTTTCGTTTTAAAAGTTAGCTTTCAAAAATGTTTAGATTCGAGTTGTATGTTTAATCAACCAACAATATGAACAAACAATTACTATCTAAATTATGCCTAAATAACAATAGCAATAATAAGTAAAGAGATAAGGAAATGAACAATCAAACCAAGACGCCAAGATTTTATAGTGGTTCAGCTACGAAGCTCCTCTTCGCCCTACTCCACTCCTCGAGTATCCTACTCGAGATTTCACTATGTCAACAAGCTCCCTTTAGGCGGAGAAAACCGTTTACACGTCGCTTACGTTATTTTCCGACACTAAGCTAAATGTCGAGTCCTAATCTTAGCTAGAACTAATCTACCACTTCACAAGATATATACACTCACAAGATCTACACAATCGGATCTACACAATATCCGTATCACACAAATACACAAGACAAATACAATAGAGATTTGGAACTTAGAAGAAGAGAGGAGAATTCATTAATCAACACTTTGTTTCTTGGCGAATACGAGTGTTCTTCTCTTGCACTTGATAGAGAGGAAAGATGAGATGAAGAGGATGAGATCACTTGAAACAAGATCTAAGAATGTTAGTGATTAATATTTTTAGCGAGAGAAAGAAGAGAGAGAAAGAACTGAAAAATTTCATGCAAAGAGGAATTATTTTCTGCTGGGAATGGAGCAGTATTTATAGACAGGAAATCCTAACGGTAACTGGAGGCGGTCCCGGCGGCCCCATATATATATGGGGGCCGCCCCTAGACTCCGCTCCTGTTTTTGTCTTTTTGTGGTGAAGGTTGTATCTGCTATGGAACCTTCCATTTTGGAGGAAAATTTTGAAATTCAAATTTTAAGTTTTTAATAAAACTTTTCTTTTAATTTGAAAATATTTGGTAAATGTATTTTTGAGAAAATACTTTTGTAGAATTAAAAGTGAGGTTTAAGAAAAATATTTTCTTGATCACTAATCATACTTAATGATTTTGTTTATACATACCTTAAGTGATCACTAATCTTATAAATGAAATTTCACACTTAATAATTTGTGAACATTTATTTTTATCGTAAACGTTTTTACATTTTGTTATTATCAAAACAATGAGAGGTCGAAAAATATAAATAACGTTTTTAGACATTATTTGTATTAACAATCTCTTTTTTTTTATTATGACAAAAATATAAACTCATTTTAAATAAAATTAAAGGTTTCAAATTATTAATGAGTTTTGTTTCATTTCTCCCCCTTTTTGTCGAATCCAAAAAGGATAATCGTCGAATTGTATAGATGAGAAAGAAATCGACGATATTAAGACTCCCCCTTGATGTGATCTCCCCCTTGTTTGGGGCACCAAGGGATCGATCTTACGAAATTTGTTTGCTACAAAACAAAGTTAGAAGCACAAGTGCAAGACAAATATCTTGAAAACATAATTTGAGATTTAGTCACCCATAAGGAGTTTCATTCCATAAGTAAGAAACTCATACAAAAGTAGACATGATTAATTAGCTAATACAACATGCAATAGAACTAAAATGAGCAAGGAAATAGTAATTCATAAGTTACACTACAATCTAGACATACAAAGAAAATAAGTCCTAGATGATTCATGATTCATAGGGGATGACTTTGATCAAAAAGTTAGGGTGACCCATTTATGAGATTTTTGAGACTAATTCAAGGTGGTGGTGGAAAATGAGAGGTGATTGCGGTAGTGAGAAGATACTCAAGATGATCAAACATGATGTTCATCTCATCTCTTAGGGATAAGAAAAGGTTTCGGTTGTGGGAGCAACATATACAAGTTGACCCATGATAGTCATGATAGTTATAGAAAAGAGGATGGCCCATGATAGGAGGTTAAGGTTGTGGTGGAGATGGTGGTGATGGTGGTTCAAGATTTTCAAAAAAGGTGATAATGAGAGAGTGATATCCAAAGAAGGATAACTTTGAATTGGTTGAGGATTTGAGGGTCTAGGAGGAGCATTCAAGATGTTCTTAAGCAAAAGGTTTAGAGGTTGAGGAGAAGTTGTTTCAAGAGAGGATGGAGGTGAGATTTGAATTTTTAATTGAAAAGAAGAAGGTGTTTCTTCATGACTTGTTGAGGTATCATTTGTTGATAGAGTTTTGGATGGTGCATTTTGAGGAGTTGGAGATGAGGAAGTTGTTGTGGAAGAGGGTGTGGTGGTGACATCTTCATCACTAGATATACTAACAAATAGTTGTCTAGGAGGGATTATGGTTAATTTGATTTTCTTGGTAGGGTTAGAAGAAGAGGCATTGGTAGAATTCATGGTAGAATGGTGTGAGGAAGATGAAGATGATGATAGAAGTGAAGAGGGTGACTTATTTAATTAGGGAGGAAGAGATCAAAGTGGAAAAGCATGAGAGTTAAAATCTCATATTCCAAAAGTGGTTTAGCAAAATGCAGAATGTTTAGCTAGGTCTAAGAGGGAATAGTCAACTTCACAGAAAATCAAAAGTCACAGTAAAATTTCCGTAACCTCTGATGGCGGTCCCATATATATATGGCGGTCCCAGATATATTAGGGGGCCGCCCCTTATATATGGGGGTCATTTTCTAAAGACAAGAAATTTTCCAGTTTTCCTGATTTGCTGTAAATCTAAAGAAAGTTACCTAAACTTCCCCTTTTTCAGTCAAACCTATTTCATCATGAATCATCTAATATTTGATATTCAAATTCACAATATCAACTATCTTAAGTTCTATGAGGAAAACATATGTAGGCAAATTTACTAAAAGTCAAGCATGCATAATACCATAGATGTAGCAAGATTGTATCAAGGTGCATGCAAGCATGGGTTTAGGATGATAAAACTAAAAGATCATCCATGGCAAGTTATGTTGCCCATACTAAGTGCTAATATATCACATATCATATGTTCAAGTACTAAATCTTCATATAAGTAGTAAATAATATAAATAATAATGTCTTGTAGCAATTTTCCTCATTGCTCACTTTTTCATGTTTCTCCACAAGTTTCTGAGACGTTTTCCGACTGACCTTAACCCACCACGGATGTTCATCTCGAATTTGGACTTGACGGTTGATTATTTTGGTTTGACGGGTGTAAAAGGGTTCTAAGTGAGGGTCAATGTTGGATGGATTTTGAAAAACTTAGGGAACTTCATTGGTTAACGAGTTGACATAACGAATGGGGGAAGGAGTGCTTGCACGCGAGGTCCCTTCGTCATTTCCATCATCATCATCATTAAAATAAGAGGAGGATGGTTGACCGAAGGTGGAGTAAGAGGAAGTGGAGTGACGACCTCTTTTCGTGCCACAATCCTTTCTAGGTTTTCGCTCTTTTTGAGCGCCAAGAGGATCCATGACACAATCGTACAAGACATAAGATTCATTTTGCAATTCGAGATTTTCACTAATAATGAAATCAAACAAGCGGGTTAATAGCATACCATAGGGTAGAATTAACCTAGCTTGCTTAGTAACCCACTCCATTCGTTTTGCCATGAAATAGGAAGGATTTAATTTTTCGGAGTTTGCAACACAATAAATTCAGGGATTCTTCCCTCATGAATGGATCGAGAAGATATTTTTAAGAAAGATGGGTTTTGAGGAGAGTTGGTGTTATTTAAAAGGTAAGATTTATTTTGAGTTTGAGGAATGTGAGTTTTTGGGCTTTTGTGTTTTTCTTGAGACATTCCTTTGTTCACCTATCATCAATAGTAATATTTCAGTAAGTATTATTCATGAGTTCTAATATTTGTTAGGCAAGTGTCTAATGAGTGCCTATATGCAACACATGTGAAGTAACGATTAACTCGACCTAAACATAAAATCCTAAGAGTTAACCCAAACGCTCCTTAATTTGATTTTGCTCAACCAAATAAGTCGAAAAATACATATGAATTATGTATCTCGAAATTTGTTCATGAGATCATTATGCATGTGTTTGAAAACGTTTTTAGATTGTATTGACAATGTATAACAACAATTTTATTTTGTTCCTAACGTGAGTAATTTGAAAATGAAATTGGGGTTTTGATTCAAAATCAATTTTTCGACAAACTTACCGATGTATGCAAATCCTATGTCTACGGGAAGCATATTAGTTGTATATTGTATCCTAGTAGTCCTAATTGTACAAAATTAAAAGAAAAATAGAAAATCCCCAATTTCAATTTTGATATTCATCATGAACCCTAGACTCAAATTGAAAGAAAATAGATGAAACGACTTATAATTGATGATCTTTAAGATGTTATGGATGATTATTGGTATTGATTTGATCTTCAATTATAGTTTTAATGGTTGATTTTGAGTTTTTGGGTAGTTTGAGTCGTGTTAGTCGAGTGCATCAGATAAAGGGTGTTTGTTTTTGTGTTTTTAAAATTTTGACTAAGTGTTCAATATGGTGTCTTGCTGGTGGCGGTCCCAGATATATTGGGGGGCCACCTGGAGTAAGGGGGCCGTCCTCAGCGAGGGTTTTTGGACTTAGTTTTTGACAAAAATTTTACCAAGAAGAGTGATGTTTTAATTTGCATTTCACGAATTAATAATGCTTAAAGTACTTCGGATGAGGTATTCATGTTGTCACGAAACGAAATGGAACACGAACTAGAATTGAGATAGAAGAAGGAGAAGCAGACTAATATGATTTATGGAATGTGTTCCATCATTCCTAAACCAAGACGTAGATAGTTAAACAATTCACGTTTAAGGGGTTTAGTAAGAATGTCGGCGATGTTATCGACGGACGAAACTTTTTTGATTGAGATATGTCCTTTCTGGACATTATCACAAAGAAAGTGCTGACGTATTTCGATGTGTTTGGTACGAGAATGTTGCACTGGGTTTTTGCTAAAGTCAATCGCGCCTTTGTTATGCCATATGATGGGAACGTCATCGAGTCGTACGTCGTAGTTGATGAGAGCTTGTTTCATCCATAGTGCTTGTTGACATGCCTTTCCGGCGCTTACGTATTCGGCTTCGGTAGTGGATATAGCAAGAGCGGTTTGTTTCTTTGAGAACCAAGATGTTAAACAACATCCCACGAACGTACAAATACCGCTAGTGCTCTTCCTATCCACATAATCTCCCGCATGATCAGAGTCGGCATATACTATGGTTTCTATGCCGGTCCCCTTAGGATACCATAATCCTAAGTGTGTAGTGCCTTTAATGTATCAGAAGATACGCTTAACCGCTTCAAGGTGAGAGGTTTTGGGAGCCTCTTGGAAGCGTGCATAGAGGCAAACACTAAACATGATATTGGGCCGACTTGCCGTTAGTAATAAAGTACCTTCATAGCCTCGATACTTAGTGTATCACCGACTCACACTCTTCGTCTTCGTGAGTTTATAGCAGAGGACATGGAGGTTTACATGGGATTAGAATCTTTTAAGCCAAGATTTCGTAAGCATTTTATAATATACATTATATTGATTAAAGAAGATACCATCTTCCATTTGTTTTATTTGTAATTCAAGGAAGAAGTTAAGTTCACCCATCATGCTCATCTCGAACTCGTCATGCATGATTTTGGCAAATTCATCACACATGTCCTGACAAGTCAAACCGAATATAATGTCGTTAATATATATTTGAACGATGATGAGATTTGAACTTTCCTTCGTATAAAAAGAAGGAAAACAAATCTATATTGATTGCATGCAAATAACATATCTACGTATGAATGTCTATATTTTAACATGCAAGTATTGTTAATTTGCATCTATTGATTTTCGGTGCAACATACAAGGGTTGTTTAGTTTTCGGTTCAAGTAATTTAGCATACACAAGTTGTTTGAAGGTTCGTGAAGTAACAACTAGCATCATGACGTACTTGTTTGACGTGTTGTGTGAGCAACCGTATAGGTGGTAACTTAACCACTACGTTTTCAAGATCAAGATCAAGAGGTAAGTAAACTTCTACTTTCTTTATGTGTTAATTTGTAATACTTAAACTAGATACATCCATTGTGTACTCGTAGGTAAATGGTTTACTAGTTTGTTAAATCCCAACAGATCGGTTGTTTTGCTTCTTGTTAAAGATCCTGTAATGGGTTCACGAAGCATTCCGATATACGCCTCACTGTCGGCATAGTCATTCGATAGCTAGTGGTTTGTGTTGCTTTGGTTACAACCTTAAATTTAAAGAGTTTGAGATTTGAAACTGATAATGTAAAAAATATGATTATATTATGCCTGCTTTCTCTTTCAAATAAAAAATGCATGCCTTTTTCTGCGTTATTGTAGAAATCAACAATTTAATCTGGCCGACACACATGTTTATTTGTTTGTCTAGAAATCAATAATTATTATCTTTATTCAGATTCTCAACTTGATATGATTCTTTTAATATCTGTCACTGATTTAAAGGTTTTACGAATACCAAAAACTAGGTTCACTGGATATATGAATTTATGATTTTATCTGTTTTAAAAGGCATAAATTAACATTACATTTTCACACATATCTTTGTTATTTTTAAACTTATAACTATTTGATTTCAACCAATCGATGTTATGAATACAAGTACATAAATGGTCGTTATTGTAGGTATCTTCCCTTATTATCGATTGTCAAAGGAAAGCACGACATAGAGAGTGACAACGTAGATACCCGAAAGGGTACTAAAAGGGATCCGAAAGGCAATCTAGAGGAATATCCAGAGGGCTCATGAACCGCCACTTAGTAAGGATTTTATAGGATTGTGTCTCCAAAGTACTTCTGACATCTGACAACTACCTTAGGAGTAGCTCGGCTCACCATACTCTACAGTGCCAGAATAGTACTAGATCAGTACCTCAGCACTGTTCCTCCGTGGGTATAAATACATCTCATTTACTCTCACACAAGTAACATTTACTGCATTATCACTTACATTTTCTTACTTCAACCTTTCGGTAGAATCTCATACGTACTCTTACGCCGGAGCTTGGTCTTGGACCTTGACTGCATTATCACTTCATACCCTACAGGAATCCTAAGGACCTTGACTGCACAAGTCTGAAGGATCTCTCCAGAGTACAAAGATTTACTTCAACAAATTGGTGCCATCCGTGAGACCCTTATTCAATCTACCAGAGCATTAGGATGACGGGTACAAATTTTTTGGAGGGAGGTTCCAGAGACAATGACGAAACCACTCTTCCCACCACCAAGGAACACATTAAGGGATACCTATCGGCCCTAAGGTCGTTAGTAAAGGAACATAATAGTCGGGGCAACGTCTCTCTTATACGCTTGAACTTCGATGAAGATGGGGATGGAACTATTGGAACAAGGAAGGAGGTAATAGACACTGACTTGAAAAATCCCTTCAAAGAAACGGTAAAAATCCTACTGACATGAAGGATAATAGAGTTCGCTGGTCCAAAATTCAAGATGTCGGCCAATGTTAAGTTGTACGATGGAACAATGGTTCCGGAAGACCGTCTTAGTCGGTTCTCTTCGGCGGCAAACTCAGGAGGGTAGCCCATGCCGTTGTGGTGCCGTATGTTCTAGTAGACTCTGGATAGGAGTGCAAGAGGATGGTTCGAACACCTCTCGATTGGTAGTATCGACGGATAGGTTGCACTCAGACAGCAGTTCACAACTAGGTTTTTGAAAAGAAGGGCATGTTTTAAAGACCCAACAGACATAACTAAGATAGTAAGGAAGGAGAACAAAACCCTGGTTGCTTTCAAGAAAGGGTGGATCACGGAGACAAGTTTATTGTAGATGTACCGGAGGTCATGAAAATATCATCTTTCATAGATTCTCACAAATGTCCAAAACTTGCCAAATGGTATTCCGAAAAGGTATCGAAAACGGTTGATGAGATGATGGTTAGGCTGGATGATTTTGTAAGATCGGAGGAGGATTCCGCCAACACAGAATTGCCTAAGGGTGAGGTATCTGAGGCCTTAAAAAAGCTAGTAGGGCCGGTGAGCCAAAGGGAAGATCGGTTCCACATGGGAGGATACAAGGCAGATAGACGAAGGAATGATAGAAGGAACACATTTAACCACAGAGACGGGCTTGCTCCCAACCGACCCCAATCCCCTATCATGTTTCGAGAGGAGACCATCAGGGATACCATCAACCCTGGCTTAATCTTAGTTCACTCACTGATAACACTCCAAATATACATAAAATATCCCTCGTAAATATATAAAATATATGTGTAAATACATTAAATATCGCATGTATAGATACTTATTTGTATAATAGTTGTTTTAGGATCGAAGATGACGAAAAAGACTTAAAATGCAAAGAAATATCAGTTAAAAGTGCTAACGAGCGTTAAATGAATATTTGAAGTGGGTATAAATGAAGTATTAATATGAAAATCTCCAAGTGCGCGCAATTACGAGGTCTAGAAGGTTGTGTCATAAATTGCTTTTAAAGAGTAGGTTAAATGCCCCCAATATTGCTATTGTCTAGATAGAAAAGCCCATTTTCTTGAGGACAAGCAAATCCCAAGTGTAGGGGTATTTGATGATGTGTCATTTTATATACTATTTCATGGTCATTTAACCCCTTAAATCATGCAAATATGCCCATATTACGTGCTTAATCGTTTGTTTTCATGTTTTTAGCACTTGGATGGCATTTGGAAGAAATACACGCGACTTGGGCTCATTTGGAGAAGAAACGGACTAGACTACGGCTATACACCAAGTATATTGAAGAACCACGTATACAGAGCGTGGAGACGGCGTCGCTAGTATAAAGCGACGGCGTCGTGACTTTTAAAGTGACGGCGTCAAGGATTTTGTGACGGAGTCAGAACGTAGCCGCGTTAAAGAGGATCTAGAATCATCAACGTGGCGACAACGTCATGGCTTCAAAGTGACGTCATCACGTCGCTTTTCTTATAAATTCAAAACTAATTTTAAGGTTTTAAGTGTGTAACTTTGTATAACTTTTGGGAGACGAACCCTAGTCATTCTAGCAGCTTTTAGGCCGTTCTTAGGGCCTCAAAACCATATTGTAACTGACCTTGATCCATGTTTTAATCAAGTAAGATTGTTTATCTTTAATCATTCAATATGTCAATGTGTTGTTTGAGTGATTTATGTTCTTGCTTTCTTTATAACATGCTAGGCTATACCATCCTTTGTATTTACTTATGATCGTATGAAACTTAGATTGTAGATCCTTTTAATGTTGCTTCTTGTGATGGATGTGCGCGTTAGGCTTTAGAAAACTAGCCATAAGATATTAAATTGGCATAAACGTCTAAGGAAACGTGAGTGTGTAGAAAAGATACCATCCGGTAACAGTCTTGTAGGTAACCCGAAATCACTTCACTTCATACCTAGTACACGAATTAATAAGAGAAAAAAAGGAGGAAGAACTAGAGAGAAGTTTAGAGAGAGAAACAAGAGAGAGAAAGTGAATGGTTGATTACTTGCAAGTGTTTGTGTTACAAATGAGAACCAACACCCTTTTCCTTGGTGGAAAAGGGTTTATATACCTAGAGTCCTAGACCATAAGGCTTACACGCCTATGGGCTTTCTACGGGCCAGGCTCGGGATTACATGGGCTTTAGCCAATAACACGTGACCAATTAGATTACATAAACGAGCCCGATTACCCTTTCTAGCGTATTACAACATATAATTAAGTAAAGACCGAGCTTCCATGATTCGTAGTCGAGTTTCCTTGTTTGACTCAATATTTTGAGGCTAACAATCTCCCCCGAAGTGAGGCTTCCTGCAGATTCTGAGCTTCCATGTTCAAAAACATATTTTGAGGCTAACAATCCCCCCTAATGTGTGGTCTTCGAATTCCGGAGGTGAGATCTTGAATCTTGCTTCTTTGAACTTCTTAAGATTGCTTTGTCGTTGAGTTCTTGTATCTTTGGTCTTTATTATGTTGTAGTCTTGTTCCTTCATGCTATGTGATCTTTGATCTTGAGCTTTTGTCATTGTCTTTCGACTTTGTCTTTTGTTTCGAGATCTTTAAATTTGTTCCTTGTTTGTCTTTGTCGTCTTTGCCATCTTGCGATCTTATGTATTGACCAACATTATCATACTTTGCATCATCTTGAAAGCTTGCTAACATTCTCCCTTGATAGACTTGATATCTTAAAGGAAGATCTTATATATCAGAGTTTACGAAAGTCTTTGTCTTTAATTCTTGAGCTTTCTTGATTCTTGAATCTTGATGCTTATAGTATGTCTTTGTAGTTTGCGCATGAGCATGTGGTAGTGAATTCAACTCTGCTAGAATGAGGCTGCAACACCGTCGTTTATACCTGCATTTTAAAGTTAGTGATAAACAGCAATTATGGACGAATATGGCTTTGTTATTCGTCGAGATTCGGTTGCATTAACCTCTGGTTCCGTAGGACCGTTTTACAATATAAATGTTGTAACTGTGATCAGGTAGGTTCAAAGAATCTCCTTGACAGGGTTTCCAGCTCAAAGCGTAAGATCCTCTAACACAAATGTATTAGATTCACCATGCTTGCTTGTTCTTAATACTGGAACGTCTCAAAGTAGACAACACGGTAAGAGTGAATCAGATAGTTACTATCTTTCTGATTAAGTCGTCAATTCATTTACTAGAGCGAATCGATATCCAGTTGACACAAGCTTGATTCATATATGTGGAAACTAGAAGGGGGGTTGAATAGTTTTTACCGTTTTAAAATTAAAACTTAGATTGTCGACTTATGTGAATTCAAAAGATATACACAAGTGTATATGATAGCGATGCAATAAGTAAATAAACTAACTACGAAATATGAACAAGTAAAGATAAGAAAGATCAAACCAATGACACAATGATTTATAGTGGTTCGGCTACGAAGCTCCTCTTCGCCTTACTCCACTCTCCAAGTACCCAACTTGAGAGTTATCTTCACTATGTCAACAAGCTCCCTTTAGGCGGAGAAAACCGTACACGTCGCTTACACTTTTTCTGGTACCAAGCTAAATACCGAGATCTACTTCGAGATAGAACCAATCTAACACACTATGTATTTTATGGCCTAAATACTAACCTATCATACACATATGATACACACAACACACAACACAAGATATACAAGATGAATGATTATCACAAACGTGATGACACAACTAAAACTAATAACACTTGAAGCTTGACGTCTTCTTGAGTGTTCTTCACTAAAGAGTGGAATGAGTTGATCACTTGTAATGGATTATGTAACAAATATAATGATCAAAGAATATACAAAAGATAAAATATGTGTAAGAAAAATATTTGTCAAGAGTTGTCTAAAATGAAGACTTAAGGTTGCTATTTATAGGCAAACCTTTGAAATTCAAATGCTGACCCAAACAGCTGGACGTTGCGACCCACGGATCCACCTACACCTTGATTTGTGCCCTATTATGGTGGATCCGTCCAAGGAGCTGGGACAACATTTGTCATTTTATGATTAACCCAAAATCTATACAAAATATTGTTTTGTACTTATTAAAACTAGTTTAATAGATTCTTCTAGAACAAAATATTTCTTATCACCAATAAGGAAAGATTTTCTAGATTTGGGAAGATTTGGAAAGATTGTTTCCACTTATGGTTAATCTTATTTTGTCTTACATGATTAATATAACTAGCTTATAATTAATCATGTGTTAACTTAAATCATTTGATTAGAAAAGGTTTATGCAAATGATAATATTTTTCTTTCATCATTAACTATGTTTAATAATGCCATATTCATACCTTAAGTGATTTGTCGGCGTCAAGTAAACTTTTGACTAAATAACTTGTTTACGTAAACTTTTACGTAGTATGACATTATATTTGTTATTATCAAAACATGAAGATCATTAAATATAAATATCGTTTTTGCGAGAATATTTGTATTAACAATCTCTCCCTTTTTGATGATGACAAAACATAAACTCATGCTTATTTAAAAGTTACTAAATAAGTATTTAGTGGATGAGTTTACATTTCTTCTCCCCCTTTTTATCAAAGCAAAAAGTGTTGTAGAGGCCTTCCTTGCATGTCTTGTTTTGATGAATGCTAAGTGACTTGGTAACGAATGCAAAGTAAAAAAATAAAGACTAGATGCAAGTGCTTCCCTTTGGTGTATACTCCCCCTTGCTTGGGGCACTAAGTAATCGAGCTATGGATGCGTGTTACAAAACAAAGTTAGTAGACAAGAAAATATATATATGACAATCACAAATGCACACATATACATTTTATGCAATAAACATATATCATCAACACAACAAAAGAAAATAATTTTAAATCCATTATAAGGGATAAAACATAAAATTTGGCATTAAAGCCATTACATGATTAAGCTTAAACTAGAAACTTAAAGAAAACAATTAAAAATCCTAAATCTTGGGATAGCTAGCATTTTCCCATATAATCCGAGGGGTGAGGTAAGATGGTTATGCGGCTAATGCGGAAAGTAAGGTGGGTGTGACGAAGAGTCGAGGTGGTGTCGAATGTATGAGAACATGTAGTTGACACGGTTTTAGATCATTTGGATTTCATGCCTTATGGTGCTACAACATTGACAAAACATGTTGTGGAGGTGAGGCATGTCGTTTGGATGAACAAAATCCAAGATGTTTGGAGGATTGGGAAAATCTTGGTTTCCAAGATTTGGTGGTGAATGTTTTCAAGTGGAGGTGTATTATTGTGGAGTAGAGGTGTGTTGTTGTTAATGTTAACAAACAAAGGTTGGGTTGATGGCAATGGGTCAAATCTGGGTGGTGGATTTGGAAAACCGGGAGGTGGTCGAGAGACACGTGGAGATGGAGATGTATTAGAAGGGCCCGGTGGCCAATTATCCATGGTTTGAGCATATGGATCATTTAGTGAAATTTGAGATGGAGGAAGTTCTTGAGGTTCTAGTTTTATCGGAATGACAAAACAAAGTTTAGGTGGTGGTGCAACGTGAGTTGGTGTCGGAGACTCACTTGGTGATGGTGAAGAGGTGTAGTGTGTACTTTTGCTAGATATAAATTTTTATGTAGCTTGAGGTGGTGAAAGGGATTTCTTTCTAGGAGGTGGTGAAGGAGTTCTCTCATTTGGTTGTACCTCACTTGAGGATGTGAGATTGACATAGTTTGGATACTTGACACTCATTCTTGCGGTTTTTCTTTTGAAGTTTGGTGAATTTGTTTTGGATGAACTAGTCATGGTTATGAACTAGCAAGGTTGTATATGAGAAATGTGGAGAAAATATGAAGAAAATGGTATTTGAGAGTGATGATTATAAGGAGAAAGTGATGATATGAATTGTATAATGGTTCTTGGATTATACGGAGAACATGTTATATCCTAAGTTTTAAGATCACACATAGTATCATATAGCATGGTTATAAGATAAAGTAGAAAAAGTTAAAAATCAAGAAAATTTGAATTTTGGCGCCTGGCCTGGAGATCCACGGATCCACCAAAATAACGTACGAATCTACCATATGGTGGATCCGTGTGTCGCAAACTTCAACAAAAATGACCAGAACATCAATTTTCACCCAAAACACAAGACAAATTATTATGCAAGCAATATTTTGTACTACCAAATAACATCGACATGATTAGATATTCATAAGGCATAGCATAATAAAGAGAGTACATAGTTTCATCATCTAGTGTACGCATGCAAATTCAAGTAAAAAAGTTAATAATCCAAAGAAACATTAATAAGACACTTAAAATGTTTCACAAACAAGTTTTTCTTCAACGACATCCTTTCTTCAACATCCTTGCAAAGTTGTACAATGCTCTATCTAAAATTTTAAACATTCCTCTTATCTCCTTTTGTTCCTTGGACATGTTTGGATCATCTTTAAGAGCCCTATGATAAGACCTAAGTGAAAGCTAAGTACTAGGCAAGTCTCCATTATCTGAAAGTGGTGATTCGGTTGAAGATAAGGTGGATAATTAGGTACGTTTAGACTTTCCTACATTCCTAGTTCTTTTAGGTGGAGGTCTTTTGGGTTGTTTTGCCTTAAGTGAGGACATTTTCCTAGGGACAAGTTTGTAATGTTCATCAAATGAGCCTTGTACCATGTTTGCTTTAAGGTTCTTAAAGAGACCAGCCAATATCATGCCATATGGTAGAACTTTGGCTCGTCTATCCCTAAAGAAGTACATCCTCCTAATGATGAAGTAGGCAAGGTTGAAGGGTTGTCTATTTTGTAGGCAATACAACATCAAAGCAATAACTGCTTGAGTGTGGTCTCAATTTCTTATGGCGGAATAGGAATTTTCCCTAATGACTAGTTCACAAGGCCTAAGGCGATCAAAGAGATCATTTGTTTCGATTTGGTTTGGCAAATTATAGATGGTGTTTCCCTATTTGTCTATCTTTTCATGAACGGTTCTTCTATGGATTAGGTTTCGGATATCATCAAGAGCAGGAAGACGTGAGTTGTAAGGTTTAATTTGCTCTATGGTTTTCTCAAGTTCATCAAGACCCTATGCATCAGAGTAGATACAAATGCCTTGATTAGGTAGATGGGTAAGCTCGGCAAATTAAGCAAGGGAGAGTTTGAAATGATGATTGTTGATAACGAATTGGATTAAGAAATGGTTGTTGGAGTCTCTTTCTAGCTTAAGAGTTTTGTAAAACTCAAAGATAAACCTAGGACAAATTTGCTCATCTAGAGATAGCAAGCAATCAAAACCTATGGCGGTAAACTTGGCCACTGAGTCATCACTAAGGTCATTGTAGAAAGATGGGTCAATGGTTCTCCCTTCATGAACATATCTACTTTCTAAAGTCCTATAGATATCCCTAAGTGTATCGGACATGTTGGGATCATTGTAGATTTTTGGAGCATAAGCACGGGTTTTCTTGTAGTCTTGTTGGTATTCGCTTGGCATTTTGGTACCTACGTGATGTATAGTGATTTCAATGAGAAATTATGATAATGACTCGATAAGTGAAAAATACAATGTAAGTGTGTCTATATGGACTTGATGTGGGTGTGCGGTTTGCTTGACTCAAACAACAAGAGAAAAATAGTATTAATACTAGTAATAAGCAAACCTTAATGCACAACCTATGTTTGATATTGCTCTAGATGAATGGAACGAAAAATGCTTATGAATTAAGCATCTCGTATATACATTCATGAGACCTAATGCATGAAGAAAAATGTTTTTGCGTTGTATTAACAATGTAGTTAAACAACCCTTGTTTTGAAAAGTTCCTAGAAGTGAAAATCATAACTTGGGGTTTTTGTCAAAAATTGATTTTTGGCGAATCGCTTCAATTATGCTTTTTGAGTATTATATTAGTTATACATTGTTATATCATAGTTCTAATTGCACAAAAATAACAAGAAAAATTGAAAGCCCCAAATTATGTGATTTGATCAAACTCAAAACCTTAGGTATGAAATTAAATAGAAAATAAGATGAAATCACTTACAATAGTTATAGATTGATGATTTGTTGATGATCTTGTAAATTAATTCCTCCAATTGCCGATTTGAGTTATGTTTGTTTAAGGGTTTTAGTATTTGAGTTCGTGGGTGTGTTTGTTTAATACTTGTTGTGGTCCCAATTTGTTTAAAATTAGTTATTTACCCTTGATTTGTGACACACTGATCCACCTAAACCATATACGGATCTCCGTATGGTGGATCTGTGATCCGCAGGTATCCATAAAAACAGACAGAGTCAATTTTTAGGCAAATTAAGATATGGTGTTGTGTTTTTGGCAATTGAAGTATGTTATATATACTATTAGGAGTATGTGATATAATTTTCGGAGTTGACGTCCAAGTTTTGAGTGAAACGTGCAACTTGTCGTGAATTTCCTGAAAGAATTTCAACGTAGTCGATCCTACTAGGAGTGTGATATCTTTTAGCATAAGTTTGACCATTACTAATAACACAATCATTTATGAACATTTAGTCAACACAAGTGTGAGTTGCAATTCGATGATTGTTCTTTTTGTCTTTTTTAATCGATTTTGTAATTTCATGTATTGACCATACATGTAGATTTCGAAAATATCTATGGGCATTTTATTGATATTTTTTAATCTAATAAAATTATAATCTCGATTATGTTCACGATCGGAAGTTTTGTAATTGGAATTTGTAATGAGAATTAATTTGAATAATGATTAATTACTACATTAAATTTCCGCTTACAATTATTTTTGAAATGATGGAGAATCACTATCCATGATAAGTTCCATCATTCCTAATCCTAATCTTAAATAATTAAATACTTCATGTTTTAAAGGCTTAGTAAATATATCGGCTATATTATCTTCGGATGTAACTTTCTCGATAGAGATATTGCCCTTTTCGACGTTATCGCGTAGAAAGTGGTGACGGATTTCTATATGTTTAGTTCTAAAGTGTTGTATGGGGTTTTTACTTAAGTCGATAGCGCCTTTATTGTCGCACATAATCAGAACGTCATCGAGGCGTATGCCATAGTCGATGAGAGCTTGTTTCATCCATAGTGCTTGTTAGTGTAAATATTATGATATTTAATCTATACAATCTCTTTATGTTTTGGTTATGACAAACATGTGACTTGTAATACATAACCTAAAGTGCGCAAGTTACTCGTAATCACAAATCATCAATGCATACATGCATCAACATCTCTCGACATCTCAAGTATGCATCAAGACGAACATTGGTTTACACCCGACGTAAATCACATAAGGTATGTACAAACAAATCATTAAACATGATTAGTGATCAAGAAAATAATTTTTCTTATTAATCCATCACATTTCTACAAAACTATATTTTTACAAAATACACAAAATAGTTTTGCTAAATAAAAACAAAAATAATGTTTTATTTGAAATTCAAATTTTGAATTTAGTTTTTCCCCCTAAAACTGAATACGGCTCATCCAGATAAACCTTCCCTACAAATGGACAAAAATCAGAGCGTCAGTCTAGGGGCGGCCCCCATAGTGCCTAGGGCGGTCCCCATATATATATGGGGCCGCCGGGACCGCCACCAGCTGACCCGTTGGATTTCCCTGCCTATAAATACTGCACTCTCTCCTGCAAAAAATTAACCCTCTTTGCACAGATTTTTCAAATTCTTTTCTCTCTCTAACATCCCCTTTCTCTCTCTAAATATCTTGCTCACTAACATAGTTTAATCTTGTTTAAATGTGATCCAATACTTTATCCTTTCCTTCTTCCCACATGTGCAAGAGAAGAACTTCGGTCATCTTCAAGATCCGAAGTTATGTAGTCTAGTTAGTCCATTTGTAACAGTTGTTACATATAGATCGAGTCCATGTCTTCCAATCTTTAGTAGTGTGTAGATCCAAATGATGTATATATTTGGATGGGTTTATTGTGGGCTAGTGATAAGTGTAGAATACACATATCCGTTTTGTACCTAAAATGACCCAATTAAACCCAAAACAGATCAAAAATGGCAAAATTGGTTAGTATTTTGGGCCTTAAAATACATTAGTGTAGTGGTAGATTGGTTCTAGCTAAGATTAGAACTCGACATCTATCTTAGTGTCAGAAAATAATGTAAGCGACGCGGTTTATGTGTTTAGGCCATAAAACACAAGGTTTGTTATGTTGGGCCATAAAACATAACGGGTTTGGTTATACCCGAAGAAGAACTCGACATCTAGCTTAGTGTC
>BQNB010099591.1:0-24890 GCA_026074375.1 Tanacetum coccineum | reverse complement strand
GTCGTTCTTATAAGTCAAGCCAGACCCTAAAAGTCAATGATTGAAATCGTCATTCAAAAATTCGAAAATTCTCGGATGTTACAATAAAAAGGATAACCCCTAAATCGTGCGAAATTAGAACCTTAATGTGGATCTTATTCTCACCATATCGTCTCTTTAGGAAAGGATTTCAAACTAATTATTGTCTAAACCGGGTTTACTTTATATAAGGACATAATTTACTTGTCAACAATAAATAATAAAGATAAAATCCTTAGAGGATTTAGGAATAAAGGACCAAAAAGTTAAGTATTATACTTACACAATTAGCATTTATGAGTAGTGTTAGCATCTAGTTTTATATTTAGCTGTGATTTCATTTTAAGCTTAGTTTGGGGATTGTAAAAAGTCAAGGATGATGAACTCCCGTTCTTAAATCCTTTTAAATAAATTTTTAAAATTTTTTATCTTAGTTTTTATCTATTATTGAATAAAGTGGTTAAAACGGGGGCGCTTTAGAAATAAGTGATTTTTGAACCTTCTTAATGGACCTTTTCTGTTCTTGTTTGATTGTGAGGGGTCATAAGTTAAAAGGGGATTTAATTATTTATTTTCGGGCGTGTTTTATTTACATTGCGTGTGAGACCAGCAATGGCTTAGTGTGGGGGATTTTGATGTGCGCTAAAACACACATCATTTGTACCCCGGAAAAAGCTAATAAACGGACTAAAACACTAAAATATGGATAATTATGTTACAAATATGTTTGTATTGTGTTTTTATGTCTTACAGGTAAAAAGGGTTGAAAACAAAGCAAAAACGATAATTTTTGGGTGACTTTCGACGACGTTTTCACGTTTATCGAGGTTCAAACGAAGTCGTTAATATTCCACGATCACACCATTGGAAAGAGCACGAAATTACGAGTCTATCGGTACCTTACTTGCCCCATGAACCTTTCTTATTTGAACCCTATAAGCCTAGTTTGAACCTTTCTTATTTAATAATCCTAAACTAGGCCAATAAAGGGTCTTATATTAAAATTTTCATATAATAGATATAACGATGCTCTAATCTAACGGTAAGCTAGCTGAGCATTAGTTATTGAACCATGAGGTCGAGTGTTCGAACCCCAGGCTTGCCTAGGGTGAGGATTTTCCCTCATGGGCCACGTGGCGGACCCAAATCCGACCTGATCCAGACCCGGACCCGACCCGGCCTACTACCCAACCTGACCCGGCCCATGACCCAACCAGACCCGGCTGTTGACCCGGCCAGACCATTGTTCCGGCGGTGGTCCGGCGATGGTCAACGGTGGTTCGCCACCGTTGTCCGCCGCTGTTGACCGTCGTTAGCCACAGTTGACCGTCGTCGTTGACCACCATTGACTGGTGGTCCGACGGTGGCTCCGGTGACGGTGACGGAACAGTGCCTACGCCACGTGGCACCACTCAGGTGGTGACACGTGGCATTCTAGTGATTAGGTGTCAGGTGGCAGGTACGAGGTACTGTTCATCCTAGGTGGCAGGTACGAGGTGGCAAAGCATCCAATCAGAGCATGACACGTGTCATTCTGCGTGTATCAGTCCGAGGTAATCATGTGGCAAAAATGAGGCGGTTGGTAGATGGTGAAATGACAAAAATGCCCCCTGATCTAGTTATATGATTGGAAGATGGCTTGAAATGACAAAAATGCCCCTCTGGGGGTTGGGCCTATATAATCACGCACACAGCAGCTGAATTGAGGAGTTAGAATTTAGTTTTATTTTCATAGTAGTGTAGGTTAGTTTTAGGAGTAGTGTAGTATAGTTTTTAGCTTATTGTAAAAGCTTTTATAGCTTATTTAGCTTATTGTAATCAAAATTTTGAGCTTATTAATGAAGATGTTTAAGGTTGGTTTTTATTAATGCTTATTATTTTAATGCTTATTTCTTATGCTTATTTTTCTACTCATTTTCTTTTGCTTATTTCCAAATAAGCTCATGGTTATAGCTTATTTTTTGATCCGATCTCTTAAGCTTATATTCTAATAAGCTACTTCCATAGCTTATTTTATATTGTTTTCGATTTAGAGCTTTTTCGAGTGAGCATATTTTAGCGTGTTTTCGATTGCTTATTTTTATTCAAGCTTATTTTTTATATATAGATCTAATCCTTAATCATACCCGATCCGAGTTCACTTGATTGAACACCTTGGTTTCGGGTAGATTTAGATCTAAAGTTTTCATCTTTTTATTAGCTTATTGTCTTTAGAATAAAATCTAGCTTATTTTGTCTTAGTAGCTTATTATTATTATTTTGTTCATCTTAACCCTTGTTTGTTTTAATGTTGATGAAATCTATCAAACTCTTAGGCGAGGAACTTATGGGTCTTTTAAGCTTATTTTACTACTAAGGTTTTAAGCTTTTTAAGTTTTTACTTAGCTAATTAGTGAATAAAGCTCAAAACTTTATTAGCTAATTAGTTGTTTAGAATCTAATAAAGTTATAAACTTTAGTATTTAATTAAGTTTACTAGATCAGGTGGTTTATATTCGTCTCCATTTTCTTTAATCGGGTTTTGCCTCCTTTTCCTTTTTCATTAAATTGTAGTTTTAGCTTAATTAGCTTAATGTGTTTGTTATTATTATGCTAATTATTGTTCGTTTAGTTGCCATGTTTAGCGAGTAGATTTTCTCATATGCTTGTTAAGTGTTAAATTGCTTAGTGAATTAAGTGTGATTAATAAAAAAGGGAAAATATTGATTAGTAATTTTTATATTACTTAAATTATTGTTTTGGTTATTCGAGCGGGCAAAAGCCGTAAGAATAATTAGGCATTAATTTAGTAATCGATATCTTAATAAGAGTTGTTTTCAATATAAGCCAACGTTGTGAGAAGATAATTCGTTAGAAAGATATTGGTTCATCAATAGGGACTTAATTGTATGTTTAATTCACACTTAAGGATCTAATCAATACACTTAGCAAGCATATCTTTTATTATATATCGTTCTTTGTTTAATTGCTTGCTATTTGCTATCTAGTTTTTATGTAGTTTATTTTTATTAATTTTTTTAGTTTTAATCCAAAAACAAAAATATTCGATATTCAAGCATCAAACAAAACACTTTCGTGGATTTCAAATTCATCTCTCGTCGGGATACGACATCCGAGAGATAAAATATTGTTTGTCCTCAAGCAATTTTTATATCAAACGGGATACTCTCTATACTATTACTATTTGAGATATTTAGTTATATATTTTATTATATATATACTATTTAGATTGAATCAGTTTTTGAAAAACTGATTCGGCAATATAATATTAGTATATATATAATAAAATATATATTCTAAAATAATACCAAATAGTTATAATATAGAGAGTTTCCCGTTTAATATAAAATTGCTTGAGGACAAACAATAGAATATTTCCCGAGTGTCGTATCCCGACGAATCATGAATTTGAAATTCAAGAGAGTATTTCGTTTGATGCTTGAATAACAAGAGTTTTTGTTTTTGATTATGAATTCTAAAAAACGCAAAGGAAAACTAGTAAAAGCACGTAATCAAATAAGGCAACTAAAGATTAAACCAAAAACGTTAACGGGAAATTTAAAACGCGTCTAATTAACGAACTACGACAAATTAAAACCCTAAAAATGCTAAATGACTAAAAATAATTTTTAAAAAGAAATTATATATTTTTTAATTTTATTTTATTTATTATTAATTAAAATGATTTTAATCTAGAAAATTAATTAAAAATACTAAACTAATTCTAAAAATTCTAGAAAAATTATGAAAAGTACTTAAGACTGTTTAGAATCTATTAAAAGTGTAAACTAGAAAAGTGGCTTAAAGGATAAGCAGTAAATAAGCAAAATAGTTCGAATAAGCAAACTGGCAAAGTTACTATAAGAATTAACTAAAACACACTTTAAATGAAAAAGTCCCAAGGGCGAGTTGGTTAAGTGTGTGTGGTGTTGAGGCGTATGTGTGCTAAGGGGGAGGTCACAGGTTCGAACCCTGTGGCCACCCTTTTTGACAAAACATTTTTTTTGTTTTTCTTTTTGAAACTTTGAAAGAACAGCTAGAATAAGCAAATTTTGTAAAATGAACTTTTTCTAAAACTCACAAATAAGCTAGGAAAAGCTTAAAACAAAACTGACAGTTTTAAAAAGGAAAGACTAATGAACCATTTGCCTACAGTTTGGATTTTTGACTTAATAAGCAAATAAGAAAAGTAATTAAGCTGAAACAAACTTAAAGCTAGCCCTAATAAGCAAATGTGACTAGAGTTTACCTAACAAAATTAGCTTAAAAGCTCTTAAAAGCTTTAAAAGAAAATCTGATTTAACAAGCAGTTTTAAAGACAAACTGACCTTATTTTGAGCTAAAAATTAAGACACAATAAGCTCTTGGAAAAGGGTAAAAACTCAAAACAGATCATTATTGATAACTAGGGAGCATACTTAAGCTATAAATAAAACAATTATATTTGAAAATAAGCTGGAATAAGCATTGAGAAAGTGTCAGTGTATACTGATTAATAATCAGTATATACTAACGTTTCTTTTGGAAATTTTCTACTTTAAGCCCTCAAATTAAGTTAGAATAAGCAGCTTAAATTCCTCGAAAAACAAAAACAGATCAAGCATTATACCTAATAAGCTTATACTATCAGTTTCAGACCTTTAAACAAGCTTAATCTACCCTAAATTTGCTTATGAAATCAGGACTTTGAACTTTTGAAAATGAGACTAGGAAACTTAAACAGATTAAGACTAAAGACAAAAATGACAATGACTCACTTAAACTAAACTTATACTACTGCATTTTATACTCAAAACTGACATGAAATTGTCACAAAATAGCACCTAAATAAGATTTAATCAAATAAGCTAAATTATAAGGCAAGACACCCACATAATCAAACCCTTCTTAGATTGAACCTTAACTTTGATTTTTAAACTTAAACCACTTATTAAAACTCACTTATAAGCTTAGTTTGAGCTTGTCAAACTTGGCTCAAAGGATATAAGCAATCAAACAGTTCTAACCTTAGAACTGCTTGTGCCAAACACCCCTTAATAAGTTTGAAAAACATACTTAAGCTTAAAACAGTTCTAAATGAGCTTCAAACAGATAAGACAGACTAAGACTTAAGTTATTAGATGACATTTAAGCTCAAAGAAAGGACAAATAAGCATAATCTAATAAGCTATGAAGATAAGCAGTGCTAACTAACTTAAGAACAATTTTAACTTATAAATGACTAGAACAAACAAACTTTACTCAAAACTTAAAACCGCACATAATAAGCTAACAATAGACTAATGAGAAAAAAATAAGCAATAATAAGCAGGACAATATGCTGAATGTAAATAAGCTTTAAAAAATAGAAAATGAGAACTCACAAGTGCCTTTGCTTAAACAAGGCTTATAGCTTCTCTTAGAGCTTATTCTACAAAGCTCTAGCTTGTTTAGAACAAGCTAGTATTGTCATATGAGCCCATCCCAATTTGGCTCATCTTCCAAAATAAGCTAAGGTAATTTGTAGGTGGAATTAAAGTGAATATCTAAACTCAGTTAAGCTTTTGAAAGCTTAACTGAGTATAAGTAGCTTATGAATTACCTAAGAGCTTATTGAGCATGTTAAGTTGTACCAAAATACATGATTAATAAAATTCCATTAAGTAAAAAACAGAATTAAAGAGAAGAGCTGATAATTTTATTAATAATTAAAGGTTTACAATGCTTGAAAAGGGGATTACAATAATGACTTAAAGAAAAATAAAAATGAAAGAACAGACCTCATATGCAGCAGGTATTTCTCTCAATTTGTTCTCTTATTCTTCTCTTTTGTCTGCATTTATATTTGGGTGCCATTGTAACGCTAGGCTAATTATAAGCCTATTTTATCTCTGCGATAAATGCAGTCTTTGAAATACCTAAATTCTTGTACCAATCCTTCCATTGCCTTAAATTTAAAGCTTTCTTAGCATTCTTAAGCCTTTTCCACACGTTATTGTCCTTTTAAGATGGCATGTCAATAGTTACAAATGCGGAAATAAATGTTATCCACTCTAAGGAAATGATTACATGTAACCTAATGTGATTTTTCTATTGCTGCTTTCATATCTACTACAGCTCCCCCCTGTCAATAAATTGGCTTCACACCTCTGAATAACGGGATTCAAATCAGTTGAATTATAACATTTTTTAATAAGTACCAGTTGGAAATAAACAATCAAGCTTAAAACATAGAAATCTAACAAGAAAAATACAAATATTTAAAGGAATAAACTTACTATATGGGAGTTGTTTTTTAATGGAGTGTTTGGCTGGTAACTGACATGGGTGTTTGCTTTGCTACTGACGGGGGTGTTTGCTTTGCTACTGAATGGGTGGTTGGTGTTTGCTGTTGCCTCTGTTGTTCGGCTGCTGTTAAATGACTAACAGAAAAGAGACACTCAATTAGTATATTTAGTACACACACAGTTTGTTATGTAATTATTTAGACTGTATTGTAAATGTATCTGCTGTATTTAAAACTTTCTTAATACTTAAAATCCTGCATAACAAAAGCTACTCACTTATCAGGTCATGTTCTGAGGGACTAAATTGTTGGCTTCATCTTGCTTTTCTTTTGCAGCGGCAGCAACGGCAAACCAAATAAGCTTTTCGTGTGCCTCTCTTATTTGCTTGTTACCAAACTTCATCCATAACATCCTGCATTTTACACACCAAGTTAGACATAGTCATAAGGTGACAGAAGTGGGGGTGACATCGGGCTCTTGGTCTGGAAGGGTAGAATTGTCCATGACAAGCCTTTGAACAACAACGCATACGATGACACTCTTTTTTGAATGGCAATCAATCTTGCTGAAGTTTTTTCACTCTGTTGGTTGGATGTCATTGCTAATCCAATTGTAACTCTTCTACAACTATCTTGTTTTATCAGCGACCCTTAGATCTGTATCAGATATGACGCATCAACAACATAAACTACATATTATTATAATTTAGGTATAGTAACATAACCTAATGCATGGCGTACTCGAAGGTATGATCAGATGATCGCTGAAAATTATATAGAAAAACATTTGAAACCCTATAACTATACCAACACTAAATACGCATCGATTACATATGGCTCACACGTAAAAAAAAAAAATACTGAAGTATGATCCAGCAAGGTCTCTTTTTTTTATGTAATTTGTAACAGCAACTGTACCAGGCGAAAGCACCACCCCACCCCCGCTCCGGCCCTACATCAAATCACATTCCTCAGAATGATGGAGAGATGAGATACGTCGACGAGTGATATGTGGCAAGATGCATATGGCTTAGCGCCATTGGGCAGAAGCAGCTACCGACTTTTTTGATGCCTTTAAAAACTATGACAAAGATGCGAATCAACGAAAAATTCAGTGTCTAAAGTATGCTTATTTTTGTATCTCCTATCATATTAAAACTTTAATCCTGATCTTGTAGACACTGTAGTTACCTCTATATCACATGTTACAGATATCTGTACCTGGAGAACATGCTTATGCAATCTGAGGTCAATCCATTTGATGGGCAAGAGGCTAAGCCGTATGTGACAAATTTGATTGTTTTTCGTCCCTTGAATCTTTTATATATTAGTTGTCTAATATATGCAATCTGTTATTTTCATACTTATTTTAAAAACTAATTTAAAAAAAGAAATCCACCTGTTATTATTTGAATCTTTTATCGCAGCATACCAACAGAATGAAATCTTGGAGTTTCACGCAATAGAGCATCGGCTTTCAATGATGTTATAGCATTGTTGATCCATTTTTCTTGAACTTGCACAGCCAACCGTTCCTGAGAAGTCAACCAAATCCGTCAAAAACATCGTATCACATACAGCTGTATATTGATAATATTTCCTCACATGAATCCCTCAAAAAGTATTGGTTGATCATGTCAAGTCTGATAAAATAGAGTTAAAACAAAGATAAATAATACATTATAACCCAATCAACCCATTCGAGATAGATGGGTCGATATTGTTCCTCTTGTTATTAAGTGTGTTGTACCTATTGTATGTACTTTCAGGCTTGAAGTTTACTTTTTTTGCAAACTTGATAATAGTTATAGAGATTGCTGCTACACATAGTGAATCTGAAGAAGCAGCCATATCTTCAAGGGCATTCTCCATATTATATTCTACAAATATCGATATGCATTATAAATAATCCATAGCTTCTTTTGTGTAAAAAAACATAGCAGTACAGTAAGATGTGTGACAAGTTGACATAGACCACACTGAAAGTGGCGAGTATACCTGAGATTGAATAAAATGAGTTCCAAGACCTAATGCAAGCATCTCAGCACCATTTAATCGAGTACCAGTCAGCCCCAAATACTATCCTGCATAAATATAATTTTTTCAATTATAAAGCCTTTGCATAATCCCACAAGTGTAGAATATGTCACTAATCTGTCATAGTCATGTAAAACTAAAATACTCCGTTTGACTAATGGGGTGTTTGGAAAAGCGTGTATATTATGTCTATTTCCTTATTACCTTTTGGTAAAGCTATGAAGCACTTTTGGGTGTTTTCTTTGACTTTGCTTTGCCTGCTTTTTGCATCTGTTTCAGGTTCAGAAGTAGTTGATGGGCTTATGCAGGTTCTGTGGGGAATTTTGGACATATACCAACCTGAAACACAGACCATGAACAACATTGTTATCGCTTCTGTTGACCTCATTTACTAGTACGCGCAGTGTTTGGTCATGAAAATGTTACAACCTGTGATGCAGTTGCCCTAACTGTTAATCTTTTTAAGAAGCTTCTGTTTTCTTCTAATGAGGTTGTTCAGACTGCTAGCAGGTGATTATCTATCTCTTGAAAGATCAATATATACTTCCTATCTTTGCATTTCAAACAAATCAAATATATATACGTACTATTTTAAATTAAACATCCTATCTCTGTAGCCTGGCCATATCTTCTAGGTTACTTCAGGTTCCATTTCCAAAGCAGACTATGTTAGGTGCAGATGACTTGGTGGTCAGTGCAACCTCTGCTACTGCACGTGCTGATATGGCAAGCTCAGCTAGTTTAAATGCTCAGATTATGGTTGAGGAGGACTCCATCACGTCATCTGTTCAATACTGTTGTGATGGCTGCTCCACTGTTCTTACTTACAATTGACAATTATTGAAAAAATGTCGAATGAAAAAGTCTATATTATTGGTACTCATGTTAATATACATTTTTCTAACAAGTTGCGCTATTGTCGCTTTGGCCTATTAAAGTTTCTGAAATTATACATGGAGTTATTATGTTATGTCGCTCCAGGTAAGGTCTCTTCGAGAGAAATAAAATGTTTTAAGGTCATAAGGAGGTTGAAAATTAGAAGGTAATCCACTCTTGAAACTACTACACTATTTATTTGATTGACTACAACTTAAGGATGTATATGAATGTCATATGCCTTTTTATACAAAAACTAATTTAAGTCACAAGTAAACTAATGTTTGAAGGGGGTAAATTGATTTTGTTCAAGATTGTTTTAGCAAGGGTCATGGATATATGGACAACATAAAATGGAATGGAAGTAATCGGATAAAGCGAGAACAACCCGCGTGAGCTTTGAAAAACCTAACAGGTGGGGTTTAGGCCTTTTCCCACTAATTTGGATTCACAATAGTATCGCATAACGTTCTCATAAAGTCTGACACATACCATTGCGAGTGCGTTTCAGAAGCTCGCTACCTCAAGCAAGAAGTTGTTGGTTACACATCAAGAAAGTTTTCTTTAGGGAGAAGATTTTTGATAGCGTGAAAATCCACGCACACACACGCATTAGAAATTTATTTGAGATGCATTCTCTTATCATGTACAGCTAAAATACTATGTATTCACCTGAACGAATGCTTATGGTAAAGACGAATGCATTCCTGCATTTGGTTCTCTGTAAAAGTGTTTTGACAAAAATATTACCTCACATATATAATTTAAGCAAAGATCGCCCTTCCAGGATTTATTGTTTAAATGGGTTAACGGGAGTTAGGGGGATTATAAGGGGGTTGTTAGGTTTAGGACTAACGGTGTAATACTATAAGGACTAATGGTGTAAGTATCCAGGGACTAACGGTGTAATTGTTTTAGGGTTTCTTTTAGGTTAAAGGTTTAATGGGTATGTGTATTTAAGCACAATTTACAAGACACAATTTACAATACAAACGAATACAAATATGCTAAACAGGAAGCTTCAGGTTGATTATTTAAATGAAATGGCATATTAGCTTCTTAAGCTTCTCACAAAACAACCTAAGAATCAATAAAGTGTTTGGAAGCATCCTCCTGGTGATTATGGAGCTTTTAATGAAGAAACTTGATGATTTTAGAGATAAATATCAAGTTTAGGGGATGATTATTAGGATTAAAAGGCTTCTTAATGATCTTAGAGTTACTGCTGTTAAGCTAAAGTTAGTGCTATTCATTAACTTTAATGAAAAATATGCTAAGTAGTTAGTGCTGCTAGTATAAAGTTAGTACTGCTAGTTCACAGTTACTACTATTAGTATATATTAGTACTGCTAGTGTAAAGTTAGTACTGCTAGTGAAGATTGAAGAAAATATTCTAAGTAGTTACTACTGCTTGTACACAGTTAATGCTGCCGGTGTATAAGTTACTACTGCTGGTGTTAAAACTT
This sequence comes from Tanacetum coccineum, assembly GCA_026074375.1. NCBI lineage: Eukaryota > Viridiplantae > Streptophyta > Magnoliopsida > Asterales > Asteraceae > Tanacetum > Tanacetum coccineum. Next base: position 14,228 of record BQNB010099591.1, on the reverse strand, counting down.
AATGCTGCTAGTACAAAAGTTACAACTGCTCAAAGATTAAGATTGCTGAAAGAGTTTCTACTGTCAGAGAAATGATAAAGACAGAAGAAAGGATAAAGATTGTTTGGAGATCAAGATTACTTATGTGATAAGTATTAGTTATTTATAGAATAGATCATAGAGAATATTCTAAGTCTTAGGAATATATTGTAAATCCACTAAGACTCCTTGGTGTATAAAAGGAGGTCCTAGGACATAGAGTTTGATGCATCTCATCTCATATTCTTTATAATTCATAGCTTCAAGGTTTTGTAACCCTAATACTAGGAGAGTATTCGTATTATTCTTAATAATATTGGACCTTTTATTGTTTGTTGAATTGTGATCTTATGTTACTGTTTCATTAAAAATTCTTCTAATATTAAGGATTAGATTTCGCATAATCTTTAATACACTTAACAAAGTTTCTGATATAGCTGTGTTAGATTTATCTAATATAACTAAACCTTAAACAAGCTTAAGGAATTCGATCTATTGAAGTAGGATCAGCACGTGATGCGGCGGCGGGTACCCTGTGATTAATCAGAAGAAAAAAAAATGATCTCGATCAGGCCCGGTTCACTCATTTTTATAAGTTTCGGCCGGTTCTCTTTGGTTTGTTTTCGGACGACTTTTATTTGCTAGTCGACCCGGTTGAACTCGTTGGTTCGATCTAATTTTTAAAACTATATATATCAGCATATATATTGTATGAAGCTTTGTGTATTTTGTTAGTTTGTACAGTGTGTATAACAACATGTACTTTTCATTTTATAGGGTGTTTAATGGATTGAGGGTATTTTAGGAATAATATTAAATGTGTTGACAATCAATAAGTTTGTGTTTGTGATTGGTTAATTGTACATATTACATAAATATTTGTATTTTTAAGTAATGAGGTGTTTTAATAAAGTATTAATTACGTATTAAAATGTTATACAATATGTTTCTTTGTTTGTATGTTGTTTGCATTAAAGAGTGTATGTAATATATTTTGTTTTTTTGTTGTTGTATGCATTAAGGCTTGTACAATATGCATGAAAACTTAGATTACTTAATTTTTTTATTAAATGAGGAGAGAGATACATTTTTTTTATATCTAGTATAGATGTGGGAAGATTTAGTGAAAATACTGTCACAAAGAGTTTTTCACAAATGTATATATTATATAATTATTATTTTTAACTTAAATTCATTAACAAAATAACACAGTATCATTTAACATTTAGGATTAATAGATCAAAATACATAGTTTTGCATTTGAGCCTCATTTGTGGCTAACAATATAAAGAAAAAAAATTGTTATGGTATTTTATTGGACTACAACGACTAATAAATATATAAGGCCCCACCATTCGTGATAAAGTTTGGTGGTCTTAGAACATACTCAAGATTGTGACGTCTTGTTGTAAATCTCTATCAAAGGCTGGCCTAATGGTTCTACTAGCAGTCATCAACCTGCTATGAAAGGAAAAATCAGAGACTCATCAATTAGGAATACTAAGGACAATGGGCATAGGGATGATGTAAGTTCCTATGCGAATGTGGTAAAAAATCAAAGCCAAGGGAATGAGGAGAATGATAGCAAGCCAGTGTTGGTTTTAGATGATTCTTGCGTAAACACACAGGATTACTCATGTTGTTTAAATGGGAAGGTGAAGGAGGTTGGAGTGTTAGAAAATCTAAAAGTGGCATTGGGGAATGAAGGCTTCACCGATATTGATTTAAGATACATGGGTGGTTTGTGGGTTATGATTGCTTTTGACTCGGTGGAGGCAAATGAGAGGTTTTTGTTATCTACAGGAGTTTGTTTGTGGTTCTCTCAGCTAATCCAAGCGTCTAGTGAATTCATTACTGATGAACGAGTTACTATGGTGGAAATTGAGGGTATTCCTTTAAAAGTGTGGAATGAAAATACTTTTATTCGAATTGCATCAAAGTGGGGAACCTTGTTAAATGTGGAGAACTTGGAGAAAGAAAATTACCATTGCAAAAGACTTTGTGTTCTCACTAAGAGTATGTCTCACATATTTGAATCATTTAAAATTAATTATAAAGGTAAGACGCATTGGGTGCGAGCCATAGAGATTCCGGGTTGGACTCCAGATTTGGATGATCAAAATGATGAGGAAAGTGACTCAGAAGATGAAGAATGTGAAGAAGTTTTTAAGAAGGATTTCGGTGAGAGTGATGAGGAGGTACAAGGGGAAAATGATGTTAGTAGGGTATCTGATACAGAGGTTGAGGAGGAGAATCCAAAATCCAAGGATGGTGTTGTTTCTAGTGAGCAAAATGGTAAACAATCAGAAGACCCGTTTAATATTTATTCTCTCCTTAATAAAGATAAGATGAAGAATAATAAGGAGGCGAGCACAAAAGAGAGTTTGGAGTACCCTCCTGGTTTTACACCAAGAGAGAATGATGTTGAAAATGTTGAGATGGATAATCAGAAGGATAATTGTGATGGTGAATTCGGGAATGTAAACAATATTTCTGATGAAGTGAATTTTAGCTCGGGGTTTAACACGTACAAAAAAGCAGGTGGGGAATCTATGGACTCGGATCATTGTAGAGAGTCTGAAGGTTCTCGGAAAGGTGGTTCTATATTAATGTTGATGGATGAATTGGTTAAGGTGGGACAAACTATGGGGTATAATATGGACGGGTGTATGAAGAATATTGAAGAGATCATTGAATCGCAAGGAGTGGATGGTGTTTTCCGATGAATATGTTGTCTTTAAATATCCAAGGTCTTAACCCAAAGGCTAAAAAAGATTGGGTAAAGGAGTTGTGTGTCTCTAACAAGGTGAATTTTCTTACGTTGCAAGAAACTAAAATGGAGTCTATTGATTTGTTTGAAATCAAAAGATGCTGGGGTAACTTTGCGTTTGATTATGTGCATAGTGCCTCGGTTGGTAAATCAGGTGGGATTTTATGTGTTTGGGATCCTAATGCGTTTAAGAAACTAAATTCAACGGCTTCAGATTATTTTGTTATGATTCAAGGAAATTGGGTGTCTAATGGCAAATTACTTCTTATTATTTCGGTGTATGCCCCGCAAGAGTTGTCAGAAAAGAAAAGTCTATGGGATTATTTATGTCACGTCATTGATAATTGGAAAGGTTCAGTGATTATCATGGGTGATTTTAATGAGGTCCGTAATAAAAATGAGAGATTTGGAACTATTTTCAACGTGCATGGGGCGAATGCTTTTAACTCTTTTATCTCAATGGCGAATTTAGAGGAGGTTCCACTTGGTGGATGTTCTTTTACATGGTGTCACAGATCTGCTTCAAAGATGAGTAAGCTTGATAGATTCCTCATGTCCGAAAGCTTACTGAGTGAGTGTCCTAATTTATCAGCCATCACCCTAGATAGATTTTTATCAGACCACCGTCCTATATTATTACGTGAATCTACTCATGACTATGGACCTATTCCGTTTCGGTTTTTTCATTATTGGCTGGAAATGGAGGGTTTTGAGAACTTTGTTAATGAGGTGTGGCGTGAAGCTCCGGTAGATAATTCTAATGCTATGATCAACATGATGAACAAGTTGAAATATCTAAAAAAGAAGATACGTGTTTGGAATGGCATGAGACAAAGTCCGAAAACTCAAAAACATGTGCTGAAACAGGGAACTCGCTTGATATGGAGATGATCATTGACAAAGGAGATGCGTCGTTTGATATTTTGGCTAACGTGCGGAGGTTGTAAAAATCGTTTCAAGTGGTGGTATAAATTGTGTGCAAATGGGGCGTCTCAAAAAAGCAAAATCAAATGGGCAATTGAACGGCGAGAGAACTCAAATATATTCTCCATGGTATTCTTAATAAGAAACAAAACCAACTTTCTATATGAGGGGTTCTGGTGGAAGGAGATTGGGTGGAAAATCCTAATATGGTTAAAAATGAGTTCCTTAATCATTTCAAGAATCGTTTTAATAGACCTAAATCTGTTCGGCCGATGCTTAATATGGAGTTTCCTCATCATTTGAATCAAATGCAACAATGGATTTAGAAGCAGAATGTCAATGAAGAGATTAAAAGGCAGTTTAGGATTGTGTGTTGATAATTCTCGGGGCCGGAGGTTCACATTTGGATGTTATAAAGGTTTTGGAGTTTAATAGAAAAAGATGTGCTGGCGGCGGTGAAATACTTCTTTCATTACAGTCGCATTCCAAAAGGGTGTAATTCATCTTTCATAGCGTTGATTTCGAAGACTCCCGAAGCAAAAATGGTGAAGGATTTCAAGCCGATTAGTTCTTATTGGGGCCTTTATAAAAATAATTGCCAAAAATTTTGGCTAATCGTCTTGTGGTGTGTTTGGGGTTTGTTAATGAGGTGTAATCGGCTTTTGTTGCGGATAGGCAAATTGCTTGTAGGACCATTGATACTTAATGAGTTTTGCAGTGGTGTAAAGTTGAAGAAAAATAACAATTTATTATTCTAAAAAAATTGACTTTGAAAAGGCTTATGATTCTGTTCGGTGGGATTACCTTGATGATGTCTTAAGAAAATTTGGTTTTGGTGAAAAATGGTGTGGTTGGATTCAAGAATGTCTTCGATCTTCTTGGGGATCGGTTTTAGTGAATGGAAGCCCTACGGAGGAATTTCAGTTTTTTAAGGGCCTAACATGGAGATCTCTTTCTCTGTTTATTTTTATTTTTGGTTTATGGAAAGTCTTCACACAATTCTTTAAAAAAGAGTTGTGGATGCGGGCATGTTAATGGCATTGTGTTTATTCGGCTATGCACCTTTCTCTATGTTTATGAGGACGATGCGGTGTTTAGAGGCAATGGAGTATAAGAATATTGATACGATGATTAGTGTTGAAATGTTTTCATCGTGCTAAGGTCTTAGTATAAATTTAAGATAGTTATTGGGTGTTGTGGTGAGTGAAAGATAGGGTGGTGCAAGCTGGCCAAAATAGAATTGGTCTTTTTTTTTTGTGGTATGCTTATGGCTACTTTCGCTTATTTTAGGTTCGAAAGTGGGGGGAAATATGTCTCGGATTAAATCTTGGGATGAAATTGGGGATAAAATGGTAGATCGTCTTTCAAAATGGAAGATGAAAACTTTATCGATAGGTGGTCGTTTAACCCTTCTCAAGGCGGTTCTAGGATCCATGCCTATTTATCATATGTCTATATTCAAGGTGCCACTGAAAGTCCTTCAACGCATGGGAATCAATTCGAGTCGGTTTTTTACCGGTGTCGATTTAATAGTAAAAAAATCGATGGGTGAAAATGGAGTAAGGTTTTGTGTTCTAAAGAGAAAGTGGCCATTGGTGTTTCTAGATTATATGCGATTAATAGAGCTCTTATGCTGTAATTGGGTTTGTTTGGCGGTTTACAAACTTAAAAAACTTGTTATGGACTAGGGTTATTAAAGCTATTATGGCGAAAGATGGGAAAAATGGGTAGCGGTTTCAAAAGGTTTGGTTTACAAGTCCATTTGGCGAAAAGCTATTTCTCCAGTGATGGTGGAAAACATTGAAGATTAAAGATATAACACTTAAATAATTTTATGCAGAAAAAAAGCTTGGCAATGGTGGGATACTTTTTTTTGGGGAGGATTTGTGGCATGGAGACATTGTTTTGAAAACAAAGATCATACTTAGCTTTATTGCGTGAAGTGAAGAAGACTGTTCGAAATGTGGCTTCTACAACTGTCAACAGGAGAACTTGGGACCTGGTCTTTTCGTCGTGATCATAGAAGCGGTGAGTGGAACAAGATCAGTTGTCGGATTTGACGACTTACGTGGAAGGTGTTGTTCTTGGTTGTCACGCTGATAGGTTGGTATTGGACGCTTGGACGGTTCGGTTGAGTTCTCGGTAGCTTCGGCTAGAAAGTTTTGATGATACAGGTTTCCGGAAGTGTACTAATCCAAACTCGTTGGATAAAAGAGGTGCCAATAAGGTTAACTTAATGCGTGGAAGGTAAGAATGGATTGTTGCCTACCGTCTTAAAATATCACGGAGAGGTATAGATATTCCGTCTATTCTTTGTCTCGTTTGTGGTAGCGTCACGGAATTGTCAAGTCATTTATTTTTTGATTGCCTTGTTGTGAAAGATAATTTTCGCAAGATTTGACGTTGGTGGGAGGTGGATTTCATGGAAGTGCATACGTTCGATGAATGGGTTTCTTGGATCGTAAATCTTCGGATTCCTATCAAGCATAAAAGGTTGTTAGAAGGGGTGTGTTTCGGGTTGTGGTGGCTAATTTGGGCTTATCGTAATAAGTGTGTCTTTGGTGTGGTTTTTCCTTCTAAGACGGATATTTTTGATGATGTTGTGTCGTATTCTTTTTATTAGAGTCGGTTTAGATGTAATGTGTCGTTTAGTTGGGTTAATTGGCTAAAAAATCTTCATCTTGTAACTTTGTAATTTTTCTAGCTTCTTGCTAGTTTTTAATAAAGTGTTGTTAAAAAAAACAACTCTTGCACCACACTCCTTCTGATGTAGTGAAAATAAAATAACACACAAATTGAATCTGTTGATTGCAACGAATACCAGAAACAATCTTCTAACTATCGTTGATTCAAAAGAATACCGATAATCAGGCAAACTCCAACAATCGTTGATTCAAACGAATACCGATTATTAAGAGGATTTTAGCAAACCGCCAAGAACAAAGCAAAACTTTTATTATTAAAACTCAAAGATATATTACCATTACAAAGAAAATACCAAATATATATAGGAAACCTAGAGACCTTTCATTTTCCCTAAATTTATAACTAATTAAAAAATAAATACTTTACTAATCACAATTTATTGTCAAACAAGAAATTTATTGTGATTTTCCATTTTCCTAAACCTTATCATTCTCCCCCACTTAAAAAAACTCGTCATCGAGTTTGCCAAACTCGTCCCTTGTACTCGTAGCATCCAAATTTGTATCAACCCAACTTATCGACCATGAGCGACTTGATCAACTAGCTGTATCATCATTGATTTTTGCCTTATGAGGGATTCAAATGCTCCATTTTCACGGCATATACTCGCCTCAAACTTTTGTACTTCTGTAGAATATTCATAAAATAGAAAATATAGTTTCACCTTTTTTGAAGGATTTTCAGCTTTATAAACTTTTATTTCTCGTACAAAAGCAATGTCACGATGGTAAACAATAATTTCAGATGGCTTCAAAATGTCAAGCACTTTTTGACCACTTTCATATGGATAAAAGTGGACAGGAGGAATCCGTTTATCACTTTCAGATGTCTCCACATGTTTCTTGAGAAAACTGACACCACTTGTTGAATTCTCATTGGCTAGTATATTTTCAACTTCTTTGTCTTTATTAGCATAGGAGAGTCTAGATTCATTAACCAAAGTTGCTCTTTTTATTTCATAATCTTTTTTATATGAAAAAATGAGATTCTAGACGATCTCATGTTCCTACCTCTTGAATTTCCTTTTCCTTGTCCTTTAGTGGTTACACAATTTTGAGGATCATCAATTCTTTCAATACCTTTTTGTGCTTGTTTGCTTATTTCAGTTGTTGCTGCTAAGAGTGCATCATGTTCCTGTGTTATTATGCTAGTTGTAGGGACCACTCCGTCAAGAACTCCAAATCCTCCTTTCCCAACAAATCCTTCTTCCTCAATGACATCTTCAAAATCGGTATCATAAATTGGCATCGATTCTACTTCTACACGCAAAACAACACCCGAATATGACAAATTGTTTTCATCCTCTTGAAAATTTGGATAATCGTCTACAAATCCTTTCCCAACATCTCCACTCACAATCTCTTCTTCATATGGATCATCATCAAATACTGGAGGTCCTTCATAATCTTCACCAGCCATACCATAATCTCTCCATTCATCAGAAGATGAACCATCACCCTCAAAGAACGGATACTCTAACTCTTCACCTTCATTTCTCCTTGGAAACATCTTAATCAGGAACTTCGGCTCTTGATATCAACTGATGTAGTGAAAATAAAATAACACACAAATTGAATCTGTTGATTCCAACGAATACCAGAAACAATCTTCCAACTATCGTTGATTCAAAAGAATACCGATAATCAGGCAAACTCCAACAATCGTTGATTAAAATGAATACCGATTATTAAGAGAATCTTAGCAAACCGCCAAGAACAAAGCAAAGCTTTTATTATTAAAACTCAAAGATATATTACCATTACAAAGAAAATACCAAATAAATATAGGAAACCTATAGACCTTTCATTTTCCTTAAATTTATAACTAATTAAAAAATAAATACTTTACTAATCACAATTTATTGTCAAATAAGAAATTTATTGGGACTTTTCATTTTCCTAAACCGCATCACCTTCACTTCAATATCTTCATAATTCTCTTTGAAACAGAACGTAACAAAATTCTTTGCTTCCTTCCATTTCTTTATATACGTTTCATTATGCAACCATATCATATACGACTCACTGATTCTTATTGGCTTACCCTCGCGACAATGTTCATTGATGTTCGTCTAAGTACGTATCAAACAAATAACCCTCAAATATTTATAATATATAAAATACATATACGTAAGCTAAGTATCATACAAATTACTCTTAGGAAAGAATAATAAGTAATCAACATGGGTATCGTTCTCCTCGGTGAGAGGTGAATGGAAATTTATGGGTATGTCAGGAATCGAGCTTGAATGTCATAAAATATTTAATTTTGGATTCTATTTCTACTAATGAAAATGTAAAAGAAAAACATATAAAGACAAGAAAACAATTAAAGCATTTAAAGATTAAGCACGAAAAAACGTTAACGGGGATTTAAAAACGCGACATACAAGCAAATAATTCAAATTTTATCCCTACAAACTCTAATTTAACTTCCAAAAATCCTAAATGACTAAAATCAATTTTAGAAAAAAGAATTAAATTTTTTTGATTTTTATTTTATTTATTTTGAATTAAAAACACTTTTAATCTAAAAATATTATTAAAAATACTAAACTAATTTAGAAAATTTTGAAAAATTAAGGACAAATACTCTTAACTATTTATAAGCTAAGAAAAATACAAACTGGAAATAAGCCCTACGGATAAGCTGGTAAAATAAGCAATTAAGCTTAATAAGCATAAACTAAAAAGTTACTATATAAATTAAATGGAGCAAGGTAATAAACAAAAAAGGCCCAAGGGCAGTTGGCAGTGAGTGTGTGTGTTAAATCGTTAGGGGTGTGAAGGGGAGGTTACAAGTTCGACCCTTGTGACCTTTCTTTTTTAAAAAACATTTTTTTAATTTTTCTTTTTAAAATACTAAACTATAAGCTAAAACAAGCTACTTTTGTAAAAGAACTTTTTCTGAATCTGAATAATAAGCTAGAAATAAGCTAAAGAAAGTGGCAGTTTTGGTTTCTTAATTGTTAGAAAATAGGCTAAACTTGTTTGGCCTTTTGGACTCAATAAACTAGAAAGACAACTAAAAAGCTAAAAAAACAGATATAATCCTAGTCCTAATTAGCACTTATGACTGGAAATAAGCTAAAAGAAAAAGCTGAAAAGCACCCAAAAGCTTAAAGACAGCTGACACAAAAAAAACAGATTTTAAAAGACTTGTCCACACCTTTAAGCTAAAATTAAGAACACATAAGCACATGAGATAAGCTAAAGAACACATAAGCACATGACACTGATACTTAGGTAAAATTAGGACTTATGGAAACCAGCTAAATGGATAAAAATGACACAAGCAGTCTTAACTAGGTTAGAACTGCTTGTGCCAAACACCCCTTTAAGAATTGAAAAGCTTTTTTAAAAACTAGAACATATCTATTTAAGTTATAATTTGATGAAACAGATTAATCTCTAAGCATTTTAATGATAATTAAGACAAAACTTAAGTAAAATAAGTACTGGATATTAAGCAAATCTTTTAAGCAATTTCAATGAAAATGAAACAGTTGCAATATCTAAAGCTAGCATATCTATATTCTACTACTTCTAAGCTGTTAACTAGACAAATTAAGCTAAATTTAGGCTAAATAAGCATGGATAATCAATTAAAAGCAGATAATAAGCAGCAATAAGCAAACAAATAGTAGTAAAATAAGCTAAATAGAAATTAAGATAAAGTGAGTAAAAGTAAAACATACCTTTGTCATCTGCTTAAACAAGGACACAAATGCTCAAATGAGCTTTTCTACAAGCTCCAGCTTATCATAGATAAGCTGGTAAGAAGCCATAAGCCCATCCTTTTTTGGCTTATCATCCATTAAGCTTTAAAACCTTAATATTCAACCAATTTGAAGTAACACAAGACAGCTTGTACAAATAAGCTTTTTAAGCTTATTTGTACAAGTTAACACTAATTTTAGTTAACAACGGCTTATGAAACCTTAGGAACAACTTAATAGGTTTTGAGTAAATAAAAAAAATGAAAGAGGACAATTTAAGATAAACGTGACTTTTATTAATAAAAAGAAGATTACAAGGCTTGAAACATTACAATAAGCAATAAAAAGCTAAAAATAAACTAATCTAACCTACTCCTAATTCTACACTAGATGCTTTCAACTGTGTGATTACAAGCCTATTTATAGTGAGGGAAAGATCCTTCTAGAGCCCGAGGACGCTCCTCATTCCATCAATCTTAGCCATTAGATCCAATATTCATCATCTGAGCCCTTGATTATAAGCCACGTCTATTCCACCAATCAGATGCTCAAGGATCGCCAGCGTGTCAAGTATTTATCAGACATGTCAGTCTTCTAGAAGCATTCAAGTATGTGGGATTGGGGGTGAAATGCTTTAACCTGTATAATTAGCTATGTGTGTAAGTGAGGGAGGGAAAGATGTAAAAGATGTACAGTAACCCGTGTTTTAACCCTGGTGTTATAAGTTTCATTGGGCTTTGACTGGGTATAGGTTTATTATTTTTGAATTGGGCCAGGAAATGATAAAATGGTTTTAGTTTTTAATGGATTGGACTTTTAGATTTAGTAAATGGACTAAGGCTTATGTTATAAGGTATAAAGCTTAATGGACTGACCTGGCCTATTAAAATGGATACGGGTTGGCCCCTTAAGGATAAATACGCTTTCGGATTCGATTTCTTGTAATCTTTCTAATCTCGTGCTCTGTTTTGTCTGTTTTTCTTGATTTATGTCCTTTTGTGATATATCCATACATGCAAGACACAATTAACAAAATACACATATACAATGGATTTTTTATCGGTTTTTGGTCATTATTGGTCTTTTTAGCTCGTTTTATTAGGTAAAAGGTATGTTTATTTAAGCACATACCAAAAATCCCCCATACTAAGCTATTTGTCGTGTCCTCACGTGATGTCATAAATTCAAACTTAGAAAACCAACAATTTCAACCCTCCTTAGACTAATTACCTCGAAAAGTAGCTAAGTGTTCATCTAAGGGGATTTAAAAATCACTAGTTTTGAAAAGCACCCCGTTTACCATTTTTATGCATTTATTCATAACTTCACAAAACAAGAAACACTAAAAAGGATAAATTCATCGTCCTCGATTTTTCACCCGCCCCAAACCAAGCTTAAAAACAAAATCATTGTTAAATACAAGTTAAGATGCTAACACTACTCATAGATGAAAATTGTGTACGCAAAACTACTTTTCCGCCCCCTTTATTTCACTTAAATCCTCTAATATATATTTATTATTATTATTTGTGACAAATAATTAATGTTCTATTTATATAAATTATACCCCGGTTTAGGACCATAGTTTAGTTTGGAAATCCTTTTCTAAAGAGTACGATGTGGTGGAGAATAGACCACATTTAGGTTTAATTTCGCATAATTTAGGGTTCCTTTTTAGATAACCCGGAGTCCAAATTTGGTCTTTATTATTTTTATTGTTGCAACATTATTAATCCTCGGATTCCTTTAAACAACTGCACTTCGGTATTGCGAGCTGACCATGGTCCCCCCACCCCCCTCCCCCCCCCCCCCCACCCCCCCCCCCCCCCCCCCACAAGGAGTCTTATTTCGACCTCGGTGATCCTCGACCTTTTTGAAGGCTGCAACATCGGTTGTGAGCCGGCAAGATGTAACAAACTTTTATCAGTCTTGGATTATTACTATGTGCCTTATTTAGAAGACTGCAACATCAGTTGTGAGCCGGAAAGATGCAGTAAACTTTTATTAGCCCACAGTTTTATTATTATTATTATCTCCACCCTTTAAACGACTACCACATCGGTTGTGAGCCGGCAAGAGGGTAGTGGTCTATTTCGCGCATTAGTTTATTATAATTTATTATTATTAGCTAAATTTCAAGTCTTGTGGCTTTTAACTACCTGGTAGCGAGCCGTCAGAAATTGGTAGCCTATTTCCCCACAACACTGACAAAACCTCGATGTGTACCTTACTTTCACCAGAAAGAATCTCTAAGAAGTGATTTAAACTAAGAATCGCAAAAACCAAAAGCAACTTTATTTATTCAACAATTATATAACGTTTATTAAGCTGATGGGAGCAAAAAGCCACAATTAACCTCTATAAGCCTTAAAGAGAACCAACTACTCTATGTTTAGCATCCAACTTATATAAAACTCTATCATTTTTTGTTCTTCGCAAATTTAAGTTCTTTAATAAAAAGATCCGTGAATGCTTAGTCTAACAAAACAAGCTTTGCATATTTAAAGTCTATCATGGAAACTTGCAAACTCTTGACTCTTTAAAGCTAGAATTCGCGTTTTAAAGCTTCTTGTATAAAAGACTAGCAAAAGCTTAAATTTATATAAGTTAAGGGTCAAGCTAGAGCGCAGCATGCTCGATCAAGTCAAAATTTATTCCTTAAAAAGACAAAACTATGTGTCAAAGCACTTATTCTATTTTTGGAAAAAAATTAAATTTTGGCATATTTTTGCTATTTTTGGTGGAAAAACAGGGTTACGTGAATACAAGGTAAATGCAAGTAAGATCAAATCAAAAGATCCCCCCCCCCCATACTAGAACTACACATTGTCCTTAATGTGAGACTGTCACCCCCATACTAATTTCAAGGCATAATCCAAATATCAAGGGGTCTCTATGCAAATCTAAAGCCGTTTATTAAGTATGCTAATAGATAAACGTTAAATCAATAAGATCGAGGATATCAGATTCCCATATATGAGCATGCAAAGGATTGAATATCGAGTGGACGATGGACAAAACCATGAGCACGAGAGTCTTCAAAATCTGGGGCAATCCTGGACATAAACCACATAACACGAAACACGAGAAAGGAAGAGGAGAGCCTTCTCGCATCATACTTATTAGAAATATTATACTAATACTAAGGATAAGCATGGGTTGCCACCCACAAAGCGCTTGTTTTTTATAACCGAGTCACGAGCCTGACTCGACCCTTAATTTAGTGGTCCATGAGGAAAGCTTGGAGATCCCGGACAACCATTTGTGGTGTGTCCTCTCCAAAATAATATTTAAGTCTATGACCGTTCACCTTGAAATTTGGTCCATTTTTTTGAGATAATTCGATGGTTCCATAAGGGAAAACTTGAGCAACGGTGAACGGTCCGGTCCAACGGGTTTTGAGCTTGCCCGAGAAAATCTTTAATCGAGAATTAAAGAGAAGAACCCGATCATCAACGTTGAAAACGTGGTTTTTAATCTTAGAATCATGAATCTTTTCATTTTCTCTTTATAAATTAAAGAGTTCATGTAAGCTTGATCCCGGAGTTCATTTAATTCATTCATTTAAACTTTTCGGTGATCACCCACGGTCTTAAGGTCAAAATTACAATGCTTTAAGGCCCAATAGGCCTTATGTTCAAGCTCGATAGGAAGATGGCAAGCCTTTCCGTACACGAGCTTATAAGGAGTGCACCCGATGGGTGTCTTGAATGCGGTACGGAAGGCCTATAGTGCATCATCTAACTTATCGGACCATGAAGCACGGTTTTCACCTATGGTCCTTTCTAAAATACGCTTTAAACCACGATTTGAAACATCCACTTGTCCACTTGTTTGTGGATGATACGCGATAGAAAGACGGTGAGTAACTCCATACTTAAGCATACCTTTTGCAAATTGGTCATTACAAAAATGAGTACCGCGATCACTAATTATAGCACGAGGAGTTCCAAATCGGGAAAAAAGAGATTTCAAGAATTTTAAAACAACTCGGCCATCATTAGTGGGGAGTGCTTTTGCTTTAACCCATTTAGACAAATAGTCGACGGCTACGAGAATGTATTTGTTTCCTCGAGAAGACAAAAACGGGCC
>BQNB010099590.1:0-24890 GCA_026074375.1 Tanacetum coccineum | reverse complement strand
AAAACTGTTTGAACTTCTGCTCGAACTTCATTTATAGACCCGTGTCATTATTGAATGACATTTCTAGGTCCGTAAATATTATCGATTTTCAGAAGACATGTCTAGATAAATATTTTTGGTAATTTCTATTTTTCCAATTTTTATGGTTTTTGTAGGTTTTATATTTTTGTATTTTTCTTTTTGTTTTTAAATATATACATAGGATACATGAAGACCATCCTTTACTCATCCTCCCCGTCTTGAAGATGTTTAAAGGTTTCCGAGGACATACTTTTCATTCCAAGTCACGGGAGTAGAAATTTGAACCGCTCTCTTGGCAAAGCCTTAGTGAATATGTCCGCAAGCTGATAATTTGTTGTCATAAAGTAAAGTTCAACCACATCATTCTTGACTTGCTCTCGTATGAAATGGTGATGTATGTCGATGTGCTTGGACCGAGAATGCTGGATATTGTTGCAACAGAGAGCAATAGCACTTCGGTTATCACAATACAAAGGTATCTTATGGAATGCAAAGCCGTAGTCCGTTAGCTGTGATCTCATCCAAAGTATCTGAGCACAACATCCAGACATGGCAATGTATTCAGTCTCTGTGGTTGAGATAGCCGTGCTTTTCTGCTTCTTCGATGACCAGCTCACTAGTTTATCTCTAAGAAATTGAGCACTTCCCGACGTACTTCTCCTTGTATTTTGACACCCTGCATGGCCAGCGTCTGCATAGGCCGTTAGTGCTATAGCGGTGTCATTTGGATACCAGAGACCCCAGTTAATGGTGCCTCGAAGGTACTGAAAGACCTGCTTAATTTCCTCAAGGTGCTTTTTGGTAGGCGTAGCCTGATACCTAGCACACTTGCACATGGCGAATACCAGGTCTGGTCTACTGGCAGTGAGGTACATTAGGGAGCTGACCATACCTCAAAATCAAGTTTGGTCAATTGGAATCCCTAATGGGTCCTCATCTAGTTTTAAGCGATCCACTATTGGTGTATCTACAGGGTCAGAAGTATCCATTCCATATTTTATTAAAATCTCTTGAGCATATTTAGATTGGTTAATAAAGATGCCTCCGGGACTTTGAGAAACTTGTAAACCTAAGAAAAATGACATTTGCCCCATCATTGACATCTGAAATTTTGAACTCATCTCTTTGGAAAATACTTCACAAGCTTTAGGATCAGTCGAGGCAAATATAATATCATCTACGTAAATTTGAACAAGAAGAATATGTTTGCCTGTTTTCCGGGTGAATAACGTAGGATCCACTACACCCTTGGAGAACTTGTTGTCCAGAAGAAACCTTGATAAAGTATTATACCACGCCCTTGGAGCCTGTTTTAGACCATAAAGAGCCTTATTCAGACGATAGACGTGTGTGGGTGATCTGGATCGATAAAGCCCTCGGGTTGACTGACGTGGACTTCTTCTTTTAGCTCGCCATTTAGAAATGCAATTTTAACATCTATCTGGTAGATGATCATGTTTTTGCTGGTGGCATTTGCACTAAAGATTCTGATAGCCTCTATCTGTGCAATCGGTGAAAATGATTCCTCAAAATCGATACCTTCCTCTTATCGATATCCCTTCGCTACTAATCGTGCCTTGTTCTTCAAAACATCACCATGCTCATCAAGCTTTACTTTGTAAATCCACTTGAGAGCGATTATCATAACACAGTCTAGTTTTGGAACTAATTCCCATACTTGAAGTTGATCAAAGTCGTGGATTTCTTCTTGCATAGCTTCAAACCAGCAAGCTTTATCCATAGCAGTCTTAACAATCTTGGGTTTGACTTTTGACAGTACAGAATTGTAAAGACACCACAAGGCATCTGTAGCTAATTGTTTTCTGGTGGATACCAGACGAGAAGGATGACCGATTACATTATCCAGTGGGTGATCCTTGGACCACTTTCCAAGATGATTGTGTGGGTGAACAACTTGTGTAGATTCAGAAAAATTGACATCCCAAATGATGACTCATCAAAACTAGGTTCTAAAGCAAACACATTTACGAAGAGATCGTTGTCAGCTTGAGCAAAAGGATTGTCTTCGATAGTGGGTCCAGCTGCAACATCTTGATGTGAGATAGGAAGTTGTACTACGGATGATGACGGTGAATAGCTTGTTGATGGTGCATCTTGATCAATTGTTGTAGAAGAAGGTGTACCGGCTGAAGCAACTGGAACTTGAACGGCAGGAGTAGGAGGAACCGGCCTTTCAACACCTGGGGGTTCAAAGTATTCATCGGACATTGGTTGGAATAAAATCTCCAGATCTTTATTAGTGGGTGATGCATAAGGAGCTGCAGGGAAAGGATCTAGTACGAGCCCTGAACTGATTTGTCCAGGCGTCAACAATATAGGCTCGGGTCCTGTACTACTATGCACAGGAGCCATCGGCTCAGGCAGCTCATTGAATTGCACGTGAATTGTTTCCATGATTCATCAGGTTCTTTTGTTGTAGATTCGATAACCCTTCCTATTTGGTGCATAACCGACAAAAATTCCAATATCAGCTATAGTTCTTAATTTTCCAAGGTCTTCACTGTCATTTGTTGGGTAACAAAGAGCACCAAAAACATGGAGAAATTTAAGATCAGGCTTCCTGTCATGCACTAGCTCATATGGAGTTTTGTTGTGACGAGTGTGAATAAGGGATCGGTTTTGAGTATAGCAAGCAGTAGCAACAGCTTCTGTCCATAGAAACATCAGAGCCTTGGAAAATATCAACATTGTCCCAGCAGCCTCCACAAGAGTACGATTCCGTCTTTCGATAACGCCATTCTGCTGCGGAGTCCTCAGAACTGATTTTTGGTGAAAATGCCAACACTTTCATAATATTTAATCAGAAATTGATTAACAAATTCTGTGCCATTATCGGTACGGATGTATCTGATACTTTTGATGAGACCGACTTGTATTTGCTTCAGAATTTGATGACAAAATCTGGGGTTTCATCTTTCGATCTCAAAATCTTAACCGAAGTAAACCTAGAATAGTCATAAACGATGACTAAGATGTATTTCTTCCCATTAATTGTTTGTACTCGCATTGGTCCACATAAATCCATATGAAGGGTATTAAGAACTTTTAAGTTGGTGTTTTTAGATTTGGGTTTGTGGGAATATTTCTGGCTTTTTCCAAGTTAACAAGCCGAGCAAAGATGATCTTTCTTAAACTTCAACCTAGGTAAGCCTCTCACCAAATCTTTTCGAGAAACATCATTGATGGTACCGAAGTTTAAGTGATTTAACCGACGATGCCACAACCATGATTTGTTCTTTGAGGCCTTTGACAATAAGCAGCTAGGAGAGGACTTCATCATGTCTTCAACAGAAATGGTGTATAGATTAGTGCTATGATTTCCTTTGATTAAATCGACACCATTAACATCCCTGACATAATAGGAGTGTTTGTGGAACGCAACTTCAAGATTTGAATCGCAAAATTGTCTGACAGAAAAAAGATTGTATCCCAGTCCTTCTACACAGCATACCCTGTATATCACATTGTCACCAATCACATAATCTTCATAACCCATTATAGCACCAAAATGGTCATTCCCGAATCTAATTATCCTAATGAACTTTTTTATGAAATTCCTGAGCCGTGAGCGATCCCCCATCATATGTTTTGAACAGCCTGAGTCTAAATACCAAAGGACGATATGTACGACCTGGATTTGAAAAGAGACGAATATGGAGAGTTTGGTATGTTAGATCCCCAATTTTTGTTGAGCTCCTGTTGGTTAGCACAAGCAGAAAGTTTCACAGAATCACCAATTAATTGTGTGACAGTTGTAGTAGGAGTGTCAGTAGAAATTGCTTTTTCCTGTTTGTTTTTACGCTGGTACCTAGTTAATGGTTTCTAAGAAGTGTTACTTAATCTCTCAGTTATCATAATTTTACTAGTACTAACGCTTTTAGGTTGTTTTACAGGCACTACTTTGGATTCAGTAAACCTAGTTAAAGGGCACTGTTCTCCTAAAGTGAATTTCCTTCTAGTGGGCTGCCACTAAAATTCGACATTGGTAAACAACTTTCCAGTTGCCTGCCAGACTTGCTTAACCGACTTAACTCTCCAAACCTGGTTGACAGGAGGTTTCTTAACAAACTTCAAAGACTTCACAACACATTTATCATGATTAAAGGACATTAAGCATTTGTTACAAGTTTTGCAAACAGGATTAGAATTCGAATTAATTACAATACGCTTATAGCTAATACTAGAATCAACACGATTCTTTTGTTTCACACTAGACTTATTATACCTAGAATGGTCTTCTACTTTCTTCTTGTCACTCTTAGCTGGCAAGGTCCTATCTTTTCTTTGTATTGCTCCTAGGCTTTGACCCGCTAGCTGCAGTGGCATCTTTTACTTCTGTAGAAGGAATCATAGGTTCATTAGTCTTTTTCGTTTTCTGTTGCTCAACATGTGTTTGTGAGTTATTAGTTGAAGTTTCACCTGGTTCCACAAAAGTAACTCGCTTTTTCCTATTTAAAGGGGCAGTAGAAATCTTTCTATCTCTTTTATTAAAATCTTTTGGACAAGTGCCAATCACATATTCAAGCAATTCCTGAGAGTGTTTAGTGTAAAGGCAGGCATATGCAAGTGAGCTATCTAATGGTTTTTTAGCCTTGGCCTTTTCAACAATCTCGCGAAGAGTTTTTACACTTTCCTTAAGATGTTTGAGAAAATCTAGATGAACTTCCCTATTGTTCCTATTTCGAGGAGGAATCGGTTCAACATCGATAGCATACATACCAGGGGCAAGAACTTTTGGTTTCACAGTATCAGGCATAGTGACGCATTTTGTTTTCCCTTTTATTTGAGCCTTTAGGGTCTCAATTTCAGTTAACAAAGAAGTTGTCTTTTCAATGGTTTTAGCACGCTTTAGCTTAATTAAATCATACAATTCCTTGTAATGCTGCTTAACTTTTTCATTTTTTGCCCTAAAACGCTCATTTAGATCTTGAAGGGGATTGACTTTTGTATTTAAATCTTTGTTCTGAGAATCTAAGGCCTTAAAGTCAAGAATGGGATCTGCCTCATTATGTTTCTTTTGCAAACCAGAAATTTTCTCTTCCAGTTCTCTAATTGTATTGCCCCTTCCTAGAAGTTGTTCTTTTAAGTTTCCGATTACAAAAACTGACTCAAATGTAGGAGCATTCGAAGATGTCACTAATTTTTTGTTTCCAAAACATTCTTTAAGATGTTGATACTTCAATTGCAAATTTAAGTGTTCCACCTCAAGTTTGGAAAAGTGTTTGATCATCTCATCATGGTCATCTTTTTGAATCTTGTGTGTCATATTAGAATTTTCAGCTTCAAGTTTGGCAATACGTTTTTGTACAACAATGTAAGCATCATGCATGTCAGAAAATCTAGATACAAGAAGCACAGAATCTGTTGCAGTATAAAATACATCTTTGTACAAGTATTCAGCAATTAGGTTTTCATTCTCAATGAGAAGATTTTTCCTCTCAATTTCATCACACTTCTTATCTACAGCATGTTGGTCCACCTCAGCCTCTATTTGATCAAAAACTTCTTTCATTTCTTTAATTTCTTTAATGAGAGCTGTTTGAATTCCCTCAAAATGTTCTTTGATTGTTTTGAAAAATAGGATTACCTCAGTAAGAAAACATGTCTTTGTTTTTTCAAAACCCCTTTCCCCTTCAGTAAGACCCGTAAGTGTGATCCTCTTTTTACAGGTTTTATCAAATTCCAAAAAAAATTGTACTAGAGAATAAATATTGACTTGTACTTGACTTTTTGTTGGGAGGACTTTGGGGACCAGCTTTGCAGGTGTATTGGGAGGATACACCGTCATAGCTGTAGTTGGTTTTGCAGATTTGGCCTTCTCTTTGAGAGCTTTGGCCTTCATTTTGAGAAGGCCATCAGACCAAAATATCTGCTCAGGGGTCAATTGTTTCTGAGGTGTGAAAGTCGTTAAATAATTCTCTTTCGAGTAATCACATGATGCAATCTTAACCTTCTTTTTCACATACTCTTGGTCTTTCATTTTTTTTCAATCATTTGTTTCCTAGTAGTCTCAGCTATCTCTAGGGTGTCCTCTGAGTCATGAACTAAGACACGGGAATGGTTAGTCTTGACAGTCTCATGACCATTATATAAAGCAGGTTAAACTTACTTTGCTTTAGACAGATAGAAGGGGTTCTTGTAGCCCATTGCTACCCTATTGATTTCATCATAAAAGGACTTAGGTTTGCACAACATAAGGAATGTTTGAAGAGACTGATCTTGTTTATATAGCTTATCTTCGACATTTCTTTTAAGTGTTTCATGTCCAGAAATTCTTCAAGGATCTTTTTTTCTTTCTGTTTAAAATCCTGTTTTAACGTTGATACTTCTTCCTGTATTAACTTGTTATGGTTAAGGATAGAGTTAAGTTGCATTTTAATAGAAATAAGTTCCTTTTGTAAAGATTCTTCCTTAATGTTACGGTCTTTGATAATCATTCTTGTCTGTGTATCAATCATGAGTTCTCGTTCAGTTAGTTCAAATTGGGCCCTTCTTTCATAAACCTCAGCTAATTCCTTATATCTAGCAAGTTCAACAATAAGGGATGCATTAACAGTATTGTTAGAAGTGACACATGGGGCATCCTGCTCATATATATTATTGGTAATAATCATTACTGCATCATTAGGAACAGAAGATACATCACTGTGTACAACTTGGTCTTCGTTGTCCTGCACATACTGTTCATACGAGATAATATTACTATTACTCGTATATTTAGTATCTGAGTCAACAACGTTGTTTGGTTGTACAACATTGTGCATCTCGTGTTTCTCATGAGACTCATTCATATTATCGAGACAATTATCATGATCTTGTACCTCAGAGAGTGTCAGAATCATACGATGGACCAACTTCATCATAAACTAGATCAGCAGAGGAGAGATTGGCCATGAACATTGTCTGAGCAGTAGGAGCTTCATCAACATCAGAGTCGAAGGCTTCACATTGATCAGCTTGAAAGATGTTGTCTTCATTATGAGCCATATCCTGAACTGGTCCCTCGTCTACCTCATCATCAAAAGTGTTGGTTTGTCCACCCACAAGAAACAACAGCTGCTCCTCATCCAAATCTACTCCATTTTCTTGAGCTTGCATCAGCAACATCTTTTCCTTGAAGTAGTCAGAGTTCTGTGGTCACTTTGGCTGAATGCAGTTTCTTGCTATATGACAAATCCCATTGCAGTTGTAACACTTGATTGGCTTTCCTTGCCTAGCATTTGCATTACCAGCTCTGTACTGAGCTCCCCTATTTCCTGCAGCAACAACACCCCTAGCATTATTTCCTTGAACCCTGTTTTGTTTACCCTGAACATTCTGAACCACAACCCTGCCATTCTGCACTATAGCTTGATTCCGTTTGTTGGAGGAGGTTCTCAATTGATTATTGGTTTGAGGAAATTATGTTTTGTATTGTTGGGTAAGAAGGGAAACTTGTTTCATTAAATTGTCAAGCAATTCATCAGCTGGAGAGAAACTTGTATCAAGTTGTGTATTTTTAGTAAACTAGGGTTGGTATGTGACTGGTGGAATGTATGAAGGTTATGGAGGAACTAATGATGATGAAGGATATTGAGAAGGTGAAACATTAGACACTAGGGCAAGTAGATCATGTGAGTGTTGGTTGAGTCTTTCCATCAGCATCTTGTTCTCATTGGCATGCAACTCGTGTTGCTTTAGGTAAGCATACAACTGATCATGATTGGACTCTTTCAAACCCCTGTTTAACTTGACCATCGTCACAAATCTACCCCATTCGGGTAACATGTTGTTTACAAACTTAGAGTTCAGCTGAATTTTAGGCATGGTCATCTTGATATGTCTCATGTTGTTGATTAGCTTGGTAAACCTGACGTAGTAGTCATGAATGTTTTCACCCTTGTGTTGCCCGAAATGTTCAAATTCATCGTATAACTGAGATTCATGGTCATCTTTGGTCAATTCAGAACCTTCTAATAACATCTTCACATTATCCCAAATATCCTTGGCATCCGTGTTATGGTTAATGAGTTTGCAGATGTCTCTTGGCAAGCCCTAAAGAAGGATATTCATTGCACGAATGTCAGCTCTAAGTCTATCCTTTTCAGCTTGTGACAGGTCTGCAACCACTCTGTCTCGTTCGGGGCCTAGATAAGGACCATCAGTACCTGTAGCAATCTCATCTCGGCACCGTCCCATCATGAATGGGCCTTCATCAATAGACTAAAGTATGTACTCTCCATGATCTTTTCCCTTATAGTATAACCGAATTCGTTGTTGCCATGACTCAAAATCAGTCCTGTCAAGCATGGGAGGGCGGGTATCAGAACCGGCCGCTTGAATATCTTCTAACTGATTAGACATTTTAACTGATTGTGAAATGATATGATTGGATCGATCAATGATTAGTGATTGTATGTTAAAAGTGGTGAAGTGAAAGTAAGTGTTTTTGTTGTTTTGGTTTGTTAAGTTTTAAGTTTGAAAGTAGTTCAAATGTCAAAGTAATTAAACCGCTACTGTCAAACCGCGATTGTCAAACCAATATAAATGGTAAACCGCTATGAAGAAGAACTGCCAAACCGTTACCTAGAAATGAAGTAGGTAAAGGTTTGTTCCCCAAACCGCTATGAGAAATAGTCTTCAAAAACCTGTAAATCGCTATGGTATCAAACCGTTGTCAACACCAAAACCGCTACTAGAAGAAGGTGGTAAACCGCTATGAAGAGAAAATACCAAACCGCTACCAAGAAATAAAATTGGCAGAGGTTTGTTTCCTAAATCTCTATGAGAAATTGTGCTACTAGAATATAGCTGGTAAACCACTACAAAGATAGGACGTCAAACCGCTGCCAAGAAACCAAGTGGACAGAGTTTTGTTTCCAAAATCGTTATGAGAAAAAATCTTCAAAACCTGTAAACCGCTACCTAGTAAACCGCTACACTACACGCCAAACCGCTGTCCCTTTCAAAACTGACAAACCGCTGCCAAATAAGACAACCTGCTGTGCTAATAGGACAAACCGCTATAACAGTGTACGGCACTGACAAATCACCAGAACATTGTACCAAACCGCTACGATAAACAATACACAGAACACCAAACCGCTACGAGGAAATACGAACTTTTTCACCTTAAAACACCTAAAAATCACCCTTCTGAACGTTTTGACTTGGATTCTTTTGCACAACTGAGTACTAGAAGGCTATAGCTACTACAAAAACATGAACTTTAACACAGGAAACATGAAAATCAATGAAACTCAAGAACAAGAGCTAAAACCTTCAAAAACTCAACTTTTGATCTAAACCATGCACTAAAACGCACACAAAAATGAGCTAATCATCCCATGGGCTCTGAAACCAATTATAGGATATTGGATATCATTACACAATCGAATGGTTAGTGGATTAGTCGAATGCTAGAGAGAGAAACAAAGAAAATGCACACTTCTCTAGAGTGAAAAAGTGTGTGTGTATAAAATGACTAACCACCTCTTCCAACATAAGGAAGAGGCTTAAATAGGTGATACAAATACCATCCAAAGGGCCTTGGTAGTAGGCTTACACATGGGCTTAAATACCCGGCCCAATACCGTATGTCATACGATTAACGTTTAACTACGAGCTACAATAAGCGGTAAAATACACGGGGTGACCGAGTCTTTTTCTAATATCTAACAGAACCAACCTCTCCTCAACCTTTAAACCCTTTGAGTGACAACATTTCAGATGTTCCTCCTAGACCTTCAAACCCTCAACCACTTCAAAGTCATCCTTCTTTGGATATCACTCTTTCTTTATCACCAATCACTCCTCTTGATCACATTCTTGGTACTCCATCACCACCATCTTCACCACAACCTCAACCACCTATCATGGGTCATCCTCTTTACTACAACTATCATGACTACCATGGGTCAACTTGCATATGTTGCTCTTACAACCGAAATCTTTTCTTAACCTTAAGAGATGAGATGAACATCATGTTTGCTCATCTTGAGTATCTTCTCACTACCGCAATCACCTCACACTTTACACCTCCACCTTGAAATGTTTTCAAAAATTCTCATAATGTGTCACCCTAACCTTTTGCTCAAAAAGTCATCCCCTATGAATCATGAATCATCTAGAACTTATCTTTTTCTACCTCATGTAGTATGTTTAGATTGTAGTGTAATTTATGGATTAATGATCCCTTGTTCGTCTTAGCTCTATTTTCATTGCATGTTGTATGACTCAATTAGTTATGTTTACTTTTGTATGAGTTTCTTGATTAGTGAATGAAACTCTTTTATGGGTGAGTTAAATTTAGTGTTATGCTTAAAAGATATTTGTCTTGCACTTGTACCTCTAACTTTGTTTTGTAGCAAACAATTTTCATAAGATCGATCCCTTGGTGCCCCAAACGAGGGGGAGCCTACATCAAGGGGGAGTCTTGATATCGTCGACTTCTTTCTTTTTAAAACAATTCGACGATCATCCTTTTTGAATTCGACAAAAAAGGGGAGAAATGGAATAAAACTCATTAATAACTTGAAACCATTAATTTTTATACAAAATGCGTTTATATTTTGTCATCATCAAAAAGGGGAGATTGTTAATACAAATAATGTCTAATGTCAAAAAAAGTTATTTATATTTTTCGACCTCTCAACTTTTTGATGATAACAAAATGTAAAAACGTTTACAATAAAAATAAACGTTTACAAATTATTAATCGTAAAATTATCCATTTCTAAGATTAATCAAACTTAAGGTATGAAACAAACAAATCATTAAGCATGATTAGTGATCAAGAAAATATTTTTTTTCTTAACCATTGTATATTCACAAAAGTATTTTTTATAAATACACATAAATACTTTTTAAAAGAAACTGTTTTATTTAAATAATAAAATTTGAATTTGGTTTTCCCCCTAAAATAAAAGCTTTCATACCAGATACAACCTTCCCCGCAAAAAGACAAACACAGAGCGAGATCCTACTAGGCACCCCCTTAAAGGGACGGGCGGCCGTCCAGATATATCTGGGACTTGTCGGGACCAACCCCCCTAACCACCGTTGGAAATTTTGTCTCAGAAAAACATACCTCTTAGCATAAAATTTTCAGATAACTTTCTCTCTCTAAATACCTTCTTTCTCTCTCTAAATCTCTTGATCACTAACACTCTTTGATCTTGTTTCAAGTGATCTAATCTTATCTCATCTCTCTCATTCTTCTATCAAGTGCAAGAGAAGAACATTCGTATTCGCCAAGAAACGATTTGTTATTTAGTGATCTCTCCTCTCTTCTTCTAAGTACCAAATCTCTATTGTAATTATCTTGTGTAATTGTGTGATTCGGATTGTGTGTAAATCCGATAGTGTAGATTTTGTGATTGTGTGTCGCTTATGAAGTGGTAGATTGGTTCTAGCTAAGATTAGGACTCGACATTTAGCTTAGTGTCGGAAAAAAATGTAAGCGACGTGTAAACGGTTTTCTCCACCTTAAGGGAGCTTGTTGACATAGTGAAATCTCGAGTAGGATACTCGGGGAGTGGAGTAAGGCGAAGAGGTGCTTCGTAGCCGAACCACTATAAAATCTTGGCGTCTTGGTTTGATTGTTCTTTTCCTTATCTCCTTATATTATTATCATTGTTATTTAGTTTTAGTTTAGATTGTTACATTGTTGGTTCATATTGTTGATTGGTTAAACATACAACTCGAATCTAAGTATTTTGAAAGCAAACTTTTAAAACGTAAAAATGAACTTGTAAACTATTCAACCCCCCTTCTAGTTTCCACACATAGGATATTTGAAGAGTTACCACCATTACTCTTCCTCTTCGTCTGCCAGCTTTTTTAGCATTTCCGGAGACATGCTTCGCATTCCAAGCTTTTTCATGAGAAACTCAAGTCTTTCTCTTGCCAATGGCTTGGTGAAGATACCTGCTAGCTGATATTCCATGCTGAAGAAGTAAAGTTCAACCACCCTATTTTCCACTTGCTCCTTGATAAAGTGATATCAGATGTCTATATGCTTGGATCTTGAGTGTTGGACGTTGTTGCAGCATAACGCAATAGCACTTTTATTATCGCAATACAGTGGAATTTTGTTGAATCCATGACCATAGTGCGTCAGTTGTGATATCATCCATAGGATTTGAGCACAACATCCTGATAGGGCAATGTATTCAGCTTCTGTACTAGATATTGCAGTGCTCTTTTGTTTCTTTGACGACACCAATCTATCTCCCAAGAGTTGTAGACTTCCCGATGTATTTTTTTGGTATCTTGGCAACCGGCATGATCCGCGTCTGCATAAGCTGTTAGAGCAATATAGGAATCCTTCAAATACCATAGACCCATATTAATGGTTCCTCTTAGGTTTGAAAAGATTCGTTTAACAGCATGTAGGTGCTTTTCGGTAGGCTTCGCCTGATACC
This sequence comes from Tanacetum coccineum, assembly GCA_026074375.1. Lineage (NCBI taxonomy): Eukaryota > Viridiplantae > Streptophyta > Magnoliopsida > Asterales > Asteraceae > Tanacetum > Tanacetum coccineum. The sequence goes on along the minus strand of BQNB010099590.1, from coordinate 12,444 downwards.
AGGCACACATGCATACAACAAATACAAGGTCTGGTCTACTGGCTGTAAGATACATAAGGGAGCCAATCATTCCATGATAACGTGTAGGAACAACGGCTTTCCCTTGTAGATCTTTATCCAGTTTGGACTTCTCCACCATCGGAGTATCCACGGGGTCAACGGTTTCCATAACATACTTTTTAATAATTTTGAAAGCATATTCGGATTGGTTTAAAAAGATTCCTCTGGGACTTTGAGAAATTTGAAGTCCAAGAAAAAATAACATTTTGCCCATCATTGACATCTGGAATTTAGAACACATTGTTGGGAAATACAAGCCAGAAGGTCAAAGTACTGCTAAGTTGAAGGTCAAAGTACTGCCTGCTTAAAGATGAAAAAGTTAAAGTACTGCCGTTATTAAAGGATTATTAGTTAAACGGTTACATTAGTAATTATCATGTAACAGTTACATTAGTGATTAGTATTAATTAGTATTTGTGTCATACAAGGACTGTACACCTACTAGAGTTATCCTTACGTTTATAAAAGGATCTCTAGAAAGGCATTAAAAAAACACGAAACAACACAACAAGAAAAAGCATTAGTTAAGAGTATTAGAGATAAGTATTGTATTAGGGATCTGCAAACTTAGGCACGACCATGTTCATAGGTGAGCGCAAATGCAATGAAAGAACGTATGTCCACAGGAGTCGTGCCATCAGAGCGAAGGATTTCCTCAAAGTTGATTCACATTACTTCCTAACGATATCCCGTGCACCAACCTTAGCCTTTATTTTTTAAAACCACCGCTCCTAGTTCATCTAATTCACCTTATAAATCCACTTCAATGTATAATCAACACACCAATCTGGACGAGGTACGAGATCCCAAACCTCAAGACGTTCGAACTCATTGAGTTCTTCTTGCATGGCTTCAATCCAACATGATTCTATCAATGCATCTTTGTAACTTTTAGGTTCAACTGAGGAAAGGAAAGCATCATAATAACATAATGTGTAGTTGGAGTCTTATGGAGACAGGTCTAGAAGGATCACCAATAACATTTTCAAGCTGATGATCCTTGGTCCATTTTCCTATGTGTTCTTATGGTTGATTTACTGAGTGCACATTGTTAGGGATAACAATCCATGAAGTAAAGACGATTCTTTAAAACTTAGTTCTGGAATTGGAAGACCAAAGTAAGGATTGTTATCTATGTGTGCAACTTCAATATCATGATTCTCATCTTCTTCCGGTTTTATTGCTCTCGCGTGATTTCGTCCTTTGGTGTATTTATATCATTTATAGATAGGTTTTAAGGGGTGAGTTTGCGCGAGTCAGAAGGTGTACCGGTTGAAACAACTGGTTCTTCAGCAGCAACTGAAGGAACATGATGATCAACACTTGGTGGAAGTTTAAAGAACTCATCAAACATTGGCTGAAATAACACATCCCAGTCATCCTTTGTTGGTAGGATATTAGGTGTTGGAGAAGGAGGTTGTGGCACGAGTCCTGAACTGATTGTTCCAGGTGTCAAAAGTTGAGGCCCGGGTCCTGAACTGAATTGTTCGGAAGCCATTGCCGTTAGCTCATCAAAATCTACATGAATGATTCAATAATCACACAGGTCCTCTTGTTGTAGATCTGGTATGCCTTCTTAGATGGAGCATTACCGACGAAGATTCCTATATCAGCTTTAGGTTTTAACTTACCTTGATCTTCACTGTCGTTATTAGGATAACATAGAGCACCAAAGACAAGAAGAAATGATAAGTTGGATTTTGGATCATGAAGAAGTTCATAAAGTGTTTTGTTGTGACGTTTACGGATTAGAGATCGGTTTTAGTATAGAAAGTTGTTGCAACCGCTTCTGCCCAGAGAAACAACGGAGCATTTGACGAGCAACGGATGTTTGATGAAAGATTCCAACATCTTCTTAATAAGCCTGTAGTGTCTGATTGACAAATTCAATGCCATTATCAGTTCGGATATTGCAAACAGTTGCATTGAGACAAACTTGAATCATCTTCAGATATTTGATCACGAACGCCAGAACTTTATCCTTTGACCGTAGAAATTTCACCCATGTAAACTGATAATAATCATCAACAATAACCAGTATGTATTTTCTCCCATTGATACTTTGAATCTTCATTGGTTCGCACAGATCCATATGTAGCAAGTAAAGTTTTTCTTGGATGGTGTCTTCAGCTTTGGGTTTATGTGAATGTTTCGTGCTTTTTCCTAGAGCACAGGCAGAGCATAAATGATCCTTATGATACTTTAGTTTTGGAAGTCCTCGGACCAGACCTTGTTTGGAAAGAGTAGTGATGTAATCGAAGTTTAGGTGGGACAACATTCGATGCCATAACCAAGATTTGGTATTTGAGGCTTTGGACAAGAGACAAATTGGAGAAGCTAGCATCATATTGTCTAAGGACAAAGTGTATAAATTTGAACCCCTTGATCCCTTGAGTAGGTCAACACCTTCTAAGTCCCTAATATAGCAGGTGTGTTTGCGAAAAGAAACCTCAAGATCTGAATCACAAAATTATCCAACATAGAATAAGTTGTGTCCTAACCCTTCCACATAGTAAACCCGAGAAATTGTAACATTCCCCATCTGGTAGTCACCGTAACCCATAATCTTTGCTATATGATCATTTCTGAATCTGACGGTACCCAAAAATTTGCTGACGAAGTTGATGAGCTTAGAGCGATTTCTGGTCATATGCTTGGAGCATCCGGAGTCCAAATACTAGAGGACGATTTGGATAACCTGCATTCGATAAGAGAAGAAGATGGAACATCAGAAATAGTAGATCCCCAAGATTGATTGGGTTCCTTAGTGTTAGAAGTCTTAGATTCTACAATCTTAACTTTGCTAATGGACCCTACAGATCTTGAAGCTTTTGGTTTCCTACTGTATACCTTTAGTTCTGGGTTTGGTGTATCAACTGATTTTATAATGGTTTCCTTAAGAGGCACTACTTTAGTGGAGGTAATCCTAGTTAAAGGGCACCTATTTCCATATATAGTGAAGGTCCTTCCTGTAGGTTTCCATTTATATCCAATTTCAGTAAACACCTTTCCTGTAGGTTTCCATACTTTTCTCTTTTTGTTTCTTTTAGATTTAGATTTGGAACGCACGTTTACATCATTCATATAATCTATAAGGCACATATCATGATTAGCATCAAACAAACATTTGTTACAGATAGCACAAATAGATTCAAACTTATCATTTCTCACAGAATGCTTAACACGTGCATTATTGATAGGTTCAGAAACAGAATTCGCATTTAACATAGATTGCATGACACGAGCATTACATTCAGTTTTTTCAACACGATTATTTTTATTCTTCCTAGACTTAACGCTCCTAGTTTGGTCTTCTACTTTATTGGTCTTGTTGCTACTTGATGATTGGGAGATCCTATTGTTTATTGTATTGCCTGAAGGCTTTGATCCGCTAGCACCAGTAGAACATTTTACTTTTGTAGAATGCAACGAAGGTTTGTTAGAGTCTTTTGTTATGTTGGAATCAACCGGTTTCTGAGTTTTGCTTGAAGATGTGAGCGGGGTAACAAATATAACTTTTTTGTTGTTGTTTAGTGGTGTGGCAACACTAATTTCTCACTAAGTTTTGGTGAACTAGGGCATGTCTTAGAGACATAGACTAACAATTCCTGAACGTGTTTTGTAAACCTGCAGGCAGAATATAAGAGAGGTTCACTAGGATTCTATTTTCTAGCGCGTTCTACAAGGCCACGAATGGTTTTAGTATTTTCTATAGTCTTCTTAAGATAATCCTCATGGGCATCCCTATTGTTCTTAAGTCTATGAGAAATTGGTTCGATGTCAAGCTTGAACATTCCTAGAGCAATAGTGGTGGCAATTGGTGTTGAAACAGAAGTATCGACAATATTTTTTCCTTTTAGTTTCCTTATTTCATTTTTCAATGCTGCAACAGCAAAAACCTTTTCTTGAAGTTGAGCATTTAAATCTGAATTTTCAACAGACTTTGCATTGATTTGAGCAATTAGAGAGTCACTATGTTCTTTGGTTCGAACACGTGTCTTTTTAATTGAGTCAAACTGGTCTTTGTAAATTGATTTCAAATGCTCTCATTCTTTTCTTAAATTTTCATTTTCAGAAAGTAATTTTGCCACACTATGCTACAACTCAATGTTTATTGTTTCAATCTCATTAATGTCCTTTTTCACGTTCTCTATATTAGATTTTCCACTCAAAGATTTAATCTTATCCTTTAACATTCTTATGACCGTGTCCTTTTCTTGTGACTGAGCTTTCAATTCATTTATTTCAAACAATTGATTAAATGTAGGATCTTGTTGATTTTTACAAAATTTATCATTTTGAAAAATTTGTTGATTGAGTTGCATTGTTGATTCAACAGAAATGCAATGTTTTTCAAGGTTCAAATAACTTTGTGAAAGTTTATCAAAAACATCTCATTCAATCATATTACTCTTTTTGATAAGCTCAGTCTCAAGTTCCAAACACTTGGAACATGTTGGGTTTTAGAAGACTTTACAACTTACTGCTGCTGGTTCAACATTGGTGCTGCTAGTGAAGACTTAGTGCTGCTGAGAAAGATTGAAGAAAATAGTCTAAGTCTTTAATGTTGTTAGTGTATAGTTAGTACTGCCAGTACATTGTTAGTACTGTTAGTATAGTTAGTGCTGTTAGTAGTAAGTTAGTGCTGCTAGCATATAATAGTTAGTGCTGTTAGGAGATATGCATGAGTTAAATTAGGAATATATATGCATTATCTCCCTACGCGTTTTGTAAGCCCATTAGGGTTTTTCTTGGTGTATAAAAGGAACCCTAGGCATAGTTAATAGATATAGATCAATAGAGATTCATTAGCAATCATAGCTTGTAATCCTAGCTTACAATTTAATTATTAATATATAGTGTGAGTTTTGATAGAAGATCTTTTTTGGTTTTCTTAATACTGTTCTTCTTAGCATTGTTGATTTAGTTTCGCATAACCAATAGTGTTCAATCAGTGTTTCATTATTGTTGCTTTGAATTATCTAAAATAAAACAAACCTTGCAAGCTAAAGGTTCAAGATTATTCAATAAAGGGAGCCATCACAGTTGGTATCAGTGCTTGTGTTGAAACTCTGAATAAGAAGAACTCCATTATTTGAAGCAGATTTACAATCAAACCAGTAAGATGGCAGAACAAGACTCTCCTCCACCAACCATAACAGCAATGAAAATCCCTATCATCAATAAGGGAGAATATGATATTTGGAGCATGAGAATGCATATATATATGCCACACAGATAATTAACCATTGGATTATTATTGTCGATGGAGATCTCAGAAGAGGTTGCACCGTTAGAAGTAACAATCAGTCCTCCTGCTCCTAAGACTGCAAAACAAACTAACTGCCAAAAGGATTCAGCGAAAGAGTTAATAGAGCATCTTGCTGTTGCAATACATGATGAATATCTACTTAAGTTTCTATAATGGTTCTAGATGATGAATCTTCTGGGCTGCAACTCAAATCCAAGGTTTGGAGGAAATGATGAATCCAAAAGATGCAGAGTTTGTTTTAAAACATCAGTTTGATAAACTTTGCATTGCCACTATGTGTATGTTCTGGATAAGCTTTGATGGTTCTAAAAAATCATAAGGGCAATTAGAGTTCATGCTGCTCAGTATCAGGAGATATCCATCAAAAGTTTCTAAGAAGAAAAAAAAGAAGTCTTCCTCCTTCATGGAGCCAAATTGCTTTAATCATGAGAAATAAGCCAGACATAGACCAGACTGATATTGATGATCTCTACAACAACCTTAGGGTCTATGAAGATGAGATGAAAAGGTCTTCAAGTTCCACATCTAATTCTCAGAACTTGACTTTTCTTTCTTCTGAGAATACTAGAGCACTATGATGTTAGTACTGCAGTTCTTAATTTTGGGGTTAATACTGCTGGAGGAACTAATTCATCAAGTCAGGTTTCATCTACTCCAGGTGCTGATGAAGTAGTGTGCTCTTTCTTTGCACAACAGACAACCAGTCCTCCACTTGATAATGAGGATTTGCAGCAGATTGAGTCAAGATTGATGCGAATGAATAGGAATATTAGATGGCAAGTAGCCATGTTGACTATTAGGGTGCAGAGATTCATCAAGAAGACAGGAAGGAACTTGGATTTTAAAGGAAAACAACTTGTTACCTTTGATAAGTCACAAGTTGAGTGCTACAACTGTCACAGGAAAGGGCACTTTGCTAAGGAATGCAAATTAGGATGGAACCAAGGGAAAAGATCTTATGGTGATAATGGCAGGAGGAATGCAACTACAAATGAACCATCATCACAAGCACTGGTAGCTCAAGATGGTCTAGGTAGGATCATGACTGGAGCCAATGATTTGATGAACCAGTTAATTATGCTTGTTGACATTCCTCCTCAAGCTTCATCAAGTGCTTCTAACAAAGAGGTACAAAACTGTTCTAAACAATGTCTTGAATCTTTTAAAACTCTTCAAAGAACTTTGATAGTGAAAGAGAAAAACATAGCAGAGCAGTCTAGAAATTTTTTTCCAGGGTGATAGTTAGCCTTAGAATCTCTAGAATCTGAATTCTTGGCATGAAAAGAATGGAATGGCATGGTGTGAAAATATGAGTTTTAAAAACTATGAGCCTTAAGTGCAAAGAATAAAATCAACAACCTAAAATGGAACTAGAAAACGTTGTTAAGGAAAAGGATGAGTTGAAAGTTAGATAGAAAAATGGGAAAAATAATCAAAGGGTCTTAATAAATTACTCAACAGTCAAATGAGTGCTAAAGATAAAAATGGTTTAGGATATGGCACACAATTGGATGAAATGAGTAACAAATCTGAAACTGATAGTGAGATTAGTATGAGTGTTTTTAAGGTCAGATCAAGTGATGAAGAAATCATACTAGCAAATGATAGGTTCTCCAAAGTAGATGGGTATAATGTTGTTCCCCCCCCTATAACAGGGAACTTCCTAACCCCAAGAGCTGACATATCATTTGCAGGTTTAGATGAATATGCCATTAGAAAGAACCATATGCACTGACAAAACCCACTTATGTTAATAACACATTGAATAATAGTAAATCTAAACAAGTGGCAGATGTAGTGTAAAAACAAATGAAGTAAAATAGAAAACTAAGTCAGCCCAATGACTCTTAATCGACGTCCTGTCCGCCTGTGTGTGTGCCCTTCACACAGAGACCACATATATGCGCAGCATTTTACCTCCCTCCCCCCCCCCCCCCTTGACACAGCTGCATGAGGATGCGATATCCCCCCCCCCCCTCCCCCCCGGAATGTAATCACAGTTAGTCTGTTAAGACAAATGAGGACTCAACAGTTAAACTCAAGTTGATAAAATGGTCAAATTTCTCAGAAAAAAGGAATTGGATTTAAGAAAATAAAAGCCTGCTTTGTCTGTAAAAGTACCTAACCCCCCAAAAACCCACACTTGATCAAAAGATTTGTTTTTATGCCAAAAGGCGTATAGAACTAAGGCTGTAAAACTATAGTTAAAATACTGGTCAAAGGGTGGTCAAAAAACCAAATAGGATAATGCTAAAAGGGTAAATCACCAAAAATTTTCAAATGAATTGAAATACCCTCAGGCAAAAAGGACTTTTGTCCCATTAGGAGTACTAACCAGGACAGGCTTGGTTAATCCTGTTAGGACAAATGGGAAAAGAGCAGTACATACTGTTAGTACTGCTAGGCCTATTAGTACTGCTAGGCTTGTTAGTACTGCTAGGCCATTTGCCCCAAAAATAGCATAAAAATGGTTTGTGCTATTAGACCAATTTACCAAGACTGGACAAGGTAAGGACCTAGAAGCATATCACTAACAAGAGGTCTTACTACATAACAGCTTTTGAGTCCAATTAAACTTAAATCAAGTGGTTAAAAATTCTGGGGTTAAAAATATGAATACTGCTGGGATATGAGCAATAGTTATAACTGGTTAAGGGTAAGACGAATAATTATCTTAAGAAGTCAAGGTGGAGTTTGGAGGCCTAGGGAAATTACTGGATCATGAGTTCAAGGAAAGGATCTTTCATACTCAAGAAGTTTGAGTATGTGACCAAAGGGATATCAAGTCTATAAGTGACTGGATCCCTAAGAGATAATGATTTCTCTTACTTTTTGTGCAGGCAATCCAAGAGATTGTTTCACAGGATCATGCAGCTGGTGGATAGTGTTTGCTCTAGCCATATGAATGGGCAACAAAGGCTTATCTTTCAGATTATGAAGATTACAATGGAGGCTTTGTGGCTTTTGGAAGTAATCCCAAAGGATGTAAAATAACGAGTAAAGGTAAAATCAGAACTGCTAATTTAGACTTTGATGATGTCTATTTTGTCGATGAACTTAAGTTTTATCCTTTTCTCTATCTAATATGTGTGACAAGAAAACAGTGTCCTCTTTACTGAATCTGAATGCCTTATTCTAGGTCTCCTTGCTTTAAGCTTCTGAGAAAATCATGTTGTCTTAGAGATCCTAGACAGATGGTGTGTACAGTTGGATTTAAAGATCATTGTTCCTTCTGCGAGGTATAACTTGTTTATATGCATATACAACAACAGATGAGTCTAAATGGTGGCAAGGAGATTAGGTATGTGAATTTCAATAGTATAAAAAACTTGTTAGGGACACCTAGTTAGAGGATACCTCTCCAAAGTTTTTAGTGACATGACCACACCTTGTGAGTTGCCTGCAAGAAGGGTAAGCAACATAAGGCTCCTGTAAGGCAAGTAGGAAAGAAAAACCATCAGAAGAGCCTTAGAATTACTTCATAAGGACTTATTTGGCACTGGTCTCAGTAAGAAGTATTATAAGAAAAGTAATATTTTGGTTGTGACTGGTGATTTCAGAAGATTTGTTGGTATTTTTCATAGCTTCTAAGTTGAAATAAATGAGGATCCTATATGAATTTATCTAGGCTTTGAAAAACACAATTGAACATAAAGTAATATCATTAGAAAGTGATAATGGGACAGAATTGAGAAACCATGCTATGAATGAATTATGTGCTAAGAAAGGGATAAAAAGGGAGTTTAGTATGGCTAGAACTCCACAGCAAAATGGTGTTGCAGAAAGAAAAAATAGGACCCTAATTGAGGCTGCTAGAATTATGCTAGCAAACTCACTTTTACCCATTCCATTTTAGGCAGAGGGCAGTAAACACTGCTTGCTATGTACTGAATAGGGTATTAGTGACCAACCGCAAATATGACACTTATGAACTATTAGTAGGTAAACCACCTAGTATTAGTTTTATGAGACCGTTTGGGTGCCCCTTGACCATTTTGAACACCTTAGATCCCTTGGGTAAATTTGATGGGAAATCAGATGAAGGATATTTGTTGGGATACTCTACTACTAGTAAGGCTTTTAGAGTATACAACAAAAGAACCAAAAGAGTAGAATAGAACATGCACATTGATTTCCTTGAAGATCAACCAAATGAGGCAGGAGGTGGTCCTAATTGGATGTTTGATGTTGATTTTCTAACAAATACAATGAACTATATTCCTGTTAGTGTAGAAAATTAGGTTAATGTGGATGTAGGTACACAAGAACATTATGTTGCAGGTTTATCAGAAAAAGATAAGGAACCTACTCAGGAATATATACTGCTTCCACTACACCCTCATAGGCCAAGGATTTCAGTAGAAGATGTTGTTCAAGCTGCATAAGAAAAACCTTCTGAAACTTCTCCTAAGGACACTGCTGTATAGGATTTAGAAGATGTTGCTAAAAAAGAAGAACAACATATGTTGACAGAAGCTGACCAAGCCTTGCAAGATGATCTTGAGAGGATGATTCCTCAAGAAATTTCTGCTAAAACTATGGATGATGCTACAAGACAAGCTTTTGAAGAAGAAAAGAAGAGGGCCAGCTAGGCTACCGTATTACATACTTACATACTGGTAGGCCATATGTTGGAGCTTCCAATTCACCATTGGTTAGTACTGTTAACACACCATATGCTAGTTCTGCTATTACTCCCACTGGTGCAAGTACTGGTGGATCATTATTTGTCTATCTTGGAGGACAAATACCTATTGATGCATCTACTCTCCCCAATGCTAATTTACCCATTGATCCTAATATGCCTGACTTATAAGATGATTCTATGTATTTCAATTTGATGTTCATTTTAGTGGAGCCTATGATGATGAAGATGTAGGTGCAGAGGCTGATTTCAACAATATGGATAACACCATTGATGTCAGTCCTATTCCTACACTCAGAGTTCATAAGGATCACCCTAAAGGTCAAATTTTAGGAGATCCTAAATCAGCAGTTCAAACAAGAGGGAAGATCCAAAAGGCTTCTTTAGTACAACATGCTTTGGTAAGCTAGAACAAAACAAATCATAAAGACCATCAGAACTGTCTGTTAGCATGTTTTCTCTCCCAAGAAGAACCCAAGACGATATCACAAGCTTTAAAGGATGAAAGCTGGGTTGAAGCAATGCAAGAGGAATTGCTCTAGTTCAAATTATAGAAGGTTTGGATACTTGTTGATTTGCCATCTGGGAAAAAGGCAATTGGCACAAAGTGGGTCTTCAGGAATACGAGAGATGAGATAAGTATTGTTGTAAAAAATAAAGCAAGGCTTGTAGCACAAGGGTTTAGACAGGAGGAAGGTATAGACTATGATGAAGTTTTTGCACCTGTTGCCAGGATTGAGGCAATCAGGTTGTTTTTAGCTTTTGCATCATTCATGGGATTTCATGTCTACCAAATGGATGTTATGAGGCATTTATTTAGTGGCAACTATGAAGAGGGGGGGAGGGTTAATCTCTTGTACGTTTTCAACCTCTAGGCTTTGTTGACCCTGCTCATCCAAACAAAGTTTATAAGTTGATCAAAGCTCTTTATGGTCTACATCAAGCCCCTAGAGTTTGGTATGAGACACTTTCTTCTTTCCTACTAGAAAATGGATTTAGGAGAGGTACCATAGACAAAACATTGTTTTTCAAGAAGAACAAGAGTGACATTATGTTAGTCTAAGTGTATGTGGATGACATCATTTTTGGCTCTACAACGCAGTCTATGTGTACTGAGTTTGAAGATTGTATGCACAAAAGATTCCAGATGAGCTCTATGGGTGAGCTCACATTCTTTTTGGGATTACAGGTGAAACAACAACCTGATGGAATCTTTATTAGTCAAGACAAGTATGTAGCTGACATCCTTAAGAAGTTTGATTTTTGTTCCATCAAAACAGCTACTACTCCTATTGTGTCAAATAAGCCTCTGGCAACTACTACTCTTATTGAGTCAAATAAGCCCCTGGTCAAAGATGAAGATGGTGTAGATGTAGATGTGCATGTGTACAGGTCTATGATTGGTTCCATGATGTATTTGAATGCATCAAGGCCAGACATCATGTTTGATGTTTGTGCTTGTGCCAGGTTTCAAGTTACTCCAAAAGCTTCGCACTTAAATGCAGTAAAAAGGATTTTTAGGTACCTCAAACATCAACCCATACTAGGGTTATGGTATCCTAGGAATTCTCCTTTTGAACTAGAAGCTTTCTCAAATAGTGATTATGGAGGTTCTATCCTTGACATGAAATCAACAACAGGTGGTTGTCAATTTCTTGGTAGAAGACTGATATCTTGGCAATGCGAGAAGCAGACGATTATGGCAAATTCTACTATTGAGGCGGAATATGTTGCAGCTGCTAACTGTTATGGGGAAAGTACTTAATGGATACATAATCAGAATGAGTGGATTATGGCTTTAATTTTCATAATCACCAAAATCATATTGACAATGAGGTGTACTTATACGTATAGTAAATCAAGAATTCATGTCTATCACTTAAGACCCTAAAGCACATTAAGATTCGACATCACTTCATAAGGGATTGCTATGAGAAAAGATTGATAGATGTTATCAAGATTCACACTGATGCTAATGTTGCAGACCTTCTCACCAAAGGTTTTGATGTCACAAGATTTAAATTTTTAGTGGTTAGCATTAGGATGTTAAATTTATAGATACATGTGAGGGAAGGTTCAACTGTAAAGTTTGTACTTGTAGTTAGTTCTTGTAGTTAGAATTAATACTGCTAAGGTATTAATCCTGGTAGTTAGGATTGTTAGTTCAGGTTAATACTGCCATATGAGGATGTCTTGCAGTATTTTTTGTTTTTAGACTAACCTTTTTTAAGACAAGCATGGATTTGAGGATGGATGGAAGTTGTGCTAGCAGCTTTCTCATATCTGGTCTGTAAGTGATAAAGTACTAGAGAAAAGTTAATACTGATATGTCATTAATAATACTGGTAGCCTACAAGTTAATTCCGGTAGCCTACAAGTTAATTCTAGTAGACAAAAGTTAATACAGATATGTCATATTAATATTGGTAGACTGAAAGTTAATTATGTTAGGCCAATTTTCATAGTG
>BQNB010099589.1:0-24890 GCA_026074375.1 Tanacetum coccineum | reverse complement strand
ATGACATAATGGAGTCAGTCATTAGATATGAGATAGCTAAAGCTACATGGACATACTTGGTTCACAGCTTTGAAGGTCCCTCGGATACCAAAGAAAACAAGATCATGGATCTGAAACATAAGTATCAAACTTTCAGGGCTAAACCTTCTGAAAGTATCTCATAGACCTATACCCGCTATAAGACCCTGCTCAATGAGCTTGCCAATGATAGTGTGAATCTCTCTAAACATGAAATCAATGTTGGTTTTGTGAATAGTCTCCCTGAGAAGTGGTTAACCTTCTCTCAGGGACTGAGAAATGCCAATCATACTCAGACTCTTGACCTTGCAGATATCTATGAAAGGTTTGTCTACGAGGACAACTGATGTGCTGTCGTTGTATGGTATATTTAAGATGATTCAAGTTTTAAATTTATATTTTGCTGACTAAACCAAAAACAACACTTTAACGGGCAGTGTACCCGATCGGTAGTAGTTTCGTGGTAAGTAGGGTGTCGAACACTTGAAGCGAGGTTAAATCTATCAATTTAATTAATATCTTGATTATCTAATCTATGTTAATTCTATTCTATTCTAAACCTATGTTAAACCTATGTCAGTCTAAATCCTAATTCTAACGGGAAAAGGGGGTTTTCAGCCTGAGAGACTGGCACGGTTTGGTTGGTGTCTATAATCAATTCAAGGCACTTTAACCTACGCAAGCTAATTAACAAAAGATGAAAGAGCGGTCGAACCTTATATAAGAAAACTGTATTAACCATTATTAATCCGATTAGAACGTTGGTTTGTTTATTTAGTGCAATGATTTCTTCTCTCGAGGTGGCATATCATTCTTAAGACTTAGGCGTTACATCATCCTAAGACCTAGACACAATAATTCTGTCACAATTAAAGCATCCGCATAAAGCATCCTTATTTGCTGATTATAATCTATCTTAGGGATTAAAGCAATGGTGATCTTGTTAAACCCTAGCTCATAGAGACTTTACCCACTTACCGCTTAATGGCAATTTATACACTAGTAGTCCACTTGTCCAACTATCCAATGGAATCAGAACGTTACTTGTTGAATTATCTAGGTCACCTGCTAGTCAACACGATCAATAAACCATTGGCAATATCCAATTAACTAGTTAAGCCCGAAGCGTATCCTAGACACAGACTTAGAAGGACAATATTTGTGTAACTATGATTCTAGATGTATAAATCACTATATGGAGAGCTATCCCGGACTCTAGATCTACTTGGTCCGCTTCACTAGATCCAGTTGAATGATAGGTCGCATACAAAAGCGCGTAAACAAGTATAAATTGATAAACATAAACAAGCATACAACGATAAATCAAGAAATCGAGATAAACAAATACCAAACATTCAGATCTTCATAATAATGGCTAATACCCGAAGGTATTAGCCTTCAAACGTCATAATAAATACAAGAGTAATTATTTAGCCAAGGTAAACTAATCGAGTTAATGAATGATACCAAAAACTGAACGATTACTAAAGTATATGGAATTACACGTTGTCTCTTATGGAATTGATAGCGTTGCTCGACCTCTTTTGCTCTTTTTCTCCTCTAAAAAACGAGTTTTATGGTTTAGGTTCGAGAATATTGATTTAGGGCAGTTAAACTCGTTTTTGAGTTTTTATTTATAAGGTCTTTTTTATTTTTTTTTTCTTATGGAAGTCGGTTGAATACGGCGTATCTAAGTATTGGATACGGCGTATTGGGGGTTTCTTGGAGTAGGGACCATGCTTGATATCTTCCAGAATATTATATTGATTCCATATCTTGAATACGACATATTGAGTCCTCTGGATACGGTGTATTGGTCTTTATTCTTCTGTGGTCTTTGGTGAGTGCAGGCACGGATACGCCGTATCTTCCTTGATGGATACGACGTATTGGTCTTCAGAATAGTAATCTTCAAAATATCTTTATTTAAGTTCCAGAATGCGCGCCTTTTGCTAACTTTCACCAATTACTCTTTTATTACTGCAATTCTCAAATATAAACGATTAAGTAACAATTCTTTGCAATAACTATACAAAATGAGTTAATAACATGGGATAAATGATGCTATAAAATAGACGTTATTTGATGTCATCTGTCATTTAATGAACTGATGGACACTCCTCTAGACTTCTCAGCATTCGTGATGAATCGGCTCAAAGTTGATACTCTGACACCAGAATTATTAGCCGGTCCAACATACAAGTTAATGAAAGGTTCGTGCAAGAGTCTGGTGGAACTTGAATATTTCCTTGAAGAAGTCTGCAAAGCAACTACTGATCAACTAGACTAGAACAACCCTGAAGGACAGCAATATCCACATGATCTTCGCAAGCCCTTACCATTGATACCAAATTCACGAGGTCGTCGAGTAATACCTTTTGATCACTTCATCAACAACGACCTTGCGTATCTAAGTGGTGGTGTCTCCATTGTCGACACCTATGCACTTAGTGATAAAAGCTATGCTGCAGATTATGGACACATCAAATGGATTGAAGACTTTATCCCAAACTCGATGTGGAGTCAAGTGCTGAGTGTCTACGACAAACATGCATTATGGGGCATCTCTCACTAGGGGCGAAAACGTCAACAATTCTATGGATTTGCTGTAAACAGGGAATCTGCTCGTGATGTCTACTCTAGACACAGAATCCTTGTTGTTACAAAGCTTAAGATTGTCGAATGGCATAATTACAAACATTTGGATTGGATCACTATTCGTAGAGATGACGACAAGCTGTACACATTCAAAGAAGGTGATTACAACAGACTTCGCCTTCAAGATATCGAAGACATGCTGCTTCTTTTTGTTCAAGGCAAGCTGACAAATCTCAACGTTGAGGAACATCTAGTTTTGGGTGTCTCACTGCGAATGTTTACAAGAAGCGTTTTCCTCAGAAGGCGTGTGGAAGATCTTCAATTAGGTGTCGAAAGTTATCAAAAGAAGCTCAACCTTACAAGGTCGGATACGTACAGATCAGATCTAAAACGTAAGACACCATATACAGAATACTTCAATCCCAAAGGCTTCATATACCAGAATAAAGACAAGAAGAATAGATTGATGCATATTGATGAACTCTACAAATTTAGTGACGGTACACTCAACGATGTTCGGTCTGCTCTTGATGATATTCTGAAGAAAATCGAGATGGAGTACTTGCCTCAGACAGTCTGGAGAAATGTAGACAGGGAAAGAGCAGGAGCTATGATCCAAGCTATTGATCGACAACTCAGGAACATAAGGTTAATGAGGAGCCTGGAAAAATTCATTGGTAGGAGATTGTACGGGGGAGACCTTCGGCTGCTGGAAAGGACCATATGATTTATCATATGATGTCCCATCATAACAGGTAAAACCTAGTACATAATAAAAACTTATGAATTTGTATATATGTAATGTAGACTTTATGGCGATAATAAGGAGTGCTCGAGTACAAAATTTTTAAGAATTTCTTAGTGAATTCAAAAAATTTCAAATCATTGTACTCTGCACTGTCTTATATACCCTCAAATATTGAGGGGGAGCATTAAAATATTCATGTTAGATATTGTGTAACATTTTGTCCCCGAACGTTTAATCAATTGATATTCAAAATATCAAGGGATTAACATTTTAGATAAGGGGAGAAAATGTGATTAAACTGCATCTAATTTGTATTGAAATGTGATCATATAAAATAGACTCAATGCACTCCACACTTAGCATGTACTACAATTACGATGCACATGTTAAGGGGGAGCTTTTTGTGATGATGAAAAACTTTCAAAGTGTAAATATTTTGATATTTATATCAAACACTTTGATTGAACTTTTCAATGTTTTTGGGTTTGATTGTGATGGAATATCTAAAAGACCGATCATGTACTTAAATTTATTGAGTTATAAGGTGGTTAGGCATAGGTATTTAAATCCCATGATCCAGCCAGAACCAGAGGGATCTACCCAGGGATATCCACTAGATAGTGTAAAAGTCCTTAGGTATGATACAAAAGGAGAAAAAGTGAGAATCAGGAAAAATGCCGACTGAGATGGAGCTAGCATTGAAATAAACCCAACAAGGTGTTAGTTATGAAGTCTCAGTAAACATTAAAGGGGTTGAAGAATGAAAAAGAAATGTAAGGATAAAGGGTGAAAAGAAAGAAACCTTCCATACAATAGTGAAGAAACGGGGTCAATACATAAAACTGTCAGAAACACATAGTTGGTTGTTTGACATTGGAAGACAGTCACTAGACCCAGTGACACTCATGCTCAAACCCTCCCCAGCCACCTCAATGTCTCTTATCAGGACTCTTTGTTTTTCATTTCTCACGGAGATTACACGCATTTCTATCGGCTTTCTCATTCCGAGTTAGTTGATATTGAAAAGGTGGCAGTCTGCTCCAGCCTCTGATCACTTAAACTTGCCAAGATGCCTATTTTCGCTGCATCTAGTAAATGCCACAAAAGAGATCATCCAATTATTAATCTCCTTAGGTCACTGTCAAATTATGATTCTAAGTCACACAATGTGGATAACAAGATATTATTAAGGTCCTACGCCCATTATCCTTGGGATTTGCCTAAACTTTGTAAGTTGATGTTACTCACAGTAAAGATGGAATGGAAATCATGCTTGAAAAGGGGCCAACATCAAACTTAAGTTTATGGTAGGTGACTTATGCTGAATATATATGAACTCAAACTATGTGACAACTGGAAAAGAAAAAAGACAACGATGGTGCGATTCATTAAGAATCAAACTTGTTCCAGGTTGTATTAACGAATTGATGAGAATTTGAACATGATTAACACTCTCGAGGTGTCAAAACCATCTTTAGCAAGTGATCTGTCGTATTGATTTTTTCAAAAATCAATTTTTCTATTCACGGTCGATATAGTAAAACTCCACTGGTTCTACTCTTTTATGTTGTCTGCTTTGAGCCATTCGGTTAATGAGAACCTGCTAAGTTTGTTGATTCTAATGCCTTATTGTGTTAGAAAGATTCTTTACTTCAGCTTGGAAATCCTTTTTCAAGGAGATTCTTCTTAAATTGAATCTACCTGATCAAGGACGATCCTCACGGGATTCGAAGGTTACTCTATCGAACACGGGCGTTGACCAAAAGTCAAATAGTCAAAGGACTATAAATGAAATATTCAGAACACAAAAGGGCAAAGGTTACATTGCATGAGATTACTATGGCTGGCTGAGAGTCGCAATACAACGGTATTTTGTTGTAGTTGAAGCCATAATCCTTAAGTTGTGTCCTCATCTACATTACTTAAGCACAACTTGCAGATAACACCACGTACTCGACTTCTGCTAATAACATTGCAGAGCAATCTAGCTTCTTTATCATCCAGCTGACTAACTTATCACCTAGGAACTGTATTCCTCCATAAGTGGTTTTGAGAGTATCAAGACATCCGGCATGGTCGGTATCTGAAAAAGCTGTTAGTTCAAAGCCAGAATCCTTCGGATACCAGAGTCCCATGTTAATGGTACCCCTTTTAACCTCTTTGAGGTGTTTTTTAGTCAGTCTTGCTTGATAACGTGCACAATAACATACTACTTGCACTATGTCTGGTCTACTAGATGTCAAATACACGAGTGACCTAATTTTACTACGATAGTCAGTTTGGTCTATGAGTTTTCCACTCAAGTCTACATCCAGTTTAGGTTTAGTAGCCATTGGTGTACCAACGCTATCACATTTATCCATACCATGTTTTTTAAGTATTTCTAAAGCATACTTGGCCTGGTTGATAAAGATACCTCGTGGTGATTGGTGGATCTAAAGTCCTAAAAAGAATTTCATTTCCCCCATTAAGGACATATCAAATCTACTGTGCATTAATTTTTTAAATCTTTTAGAAAATTTAGGGTTTGTAGACCGAAAAATAATGTCATCGACGTAAATTTGCACAAGTAGAATTTCCTCCTCGTATCTTATCATAAATAGAGTGGGTCAATGGTACCTTTAGTAAAACCTTTGGACATCAGGAATTTTGAGATTTCATCATACCAACCTCTTAGAGCTTGCTTTAATCCATATAGAATTCTCCTTAGACGATAAATTTTTTAGGATGATTAGGATCAACGAACCCATCTAGTTGTGCAACATAAACCTCCTCCTTCAGTGGACCATTAAGAAAAGCCGTTTTGATGTCCATCTAATAGATTGGAAAAGATTTGTGTGCAACATAGGCGACGAAAATCCGTATAGCTTCCAAGCGAGCAACTAGAGCAAATGATTCCTCTAAGTCAATACCCTCTTCCTGAGCATATCCCTTAGCTACAAGTCGTGCCTTATTGCGAATTACAGTTTGATCTTCATCCTTTTTGTTATTCCATAACCACTTATGCTTGATTACAGTCTTGCCAAAAGGTTTGTCGACGAGTTCCTAGACTTGTAGTCTGTCAAATTTATGAAGATCTTCCAGCATTGCCTCTATCCATGCTGAATCAGCCATTGCCTCCTTAATGGTTTTTGGTTCAGCAGTACTCACAGTGAGCGCGAACATGCACATTTCAAGATCTGTTGCAACTTGTCGTCTTGTTTGCACTGGCTTGGATGGATTTCCACGAACTTATTTTAGCGGGTGATCTTTGGTCGATCGGTATTCGGAATTGTGTGGTTGATAGAAGGTATGCATATTTGAATTATCAATATTGTGTGAGGAAGACTCGGTAACTTCTCGTACCAGTGTACAGAAAGGATTGATAAAATTCATCTTGGTTGGGGGGAAACTGTGTATCTTTTGCTTGATTATTGTTGTGTTCCTCAGATGACATTTGTGTGAGTTGTTAGTTCTATTGATGTTGGATTTCCGTTATAGCGGTGTGTCTTGATGTTTAGAATTGTCGGTGGAGAAGAAGGATTGTGACACTCTAAGTGCATACATTGAGAAATTCATCGTACAAAGGACCAAAAAGAAGATCCAACTCTTGCTGTGATGGAGCTGTTGTATCTGCTAAAGGAGAAACATTTTGTAGTTAGGGCGCGGGGCTAGAGTTGTCATAATCTGACGCCTTTTATCGTTGGAGAATGAGGCCTAAAGTGTCATTAGCAACAGACGTCTCAGACATCTCTTTGATCTCATCAAATCTGAGATGTATGGATTCAACTATCAATCAGGTTCTCTTGTTGTAAACACGATATCCCTTAGACTAAGTGGAGTATCCCACCAGAATGCACAGATCTCCTTTTTCTTTCATCTTGTCAAGATTTTCACCATCTTTGGTTAGATAACAAGTGCAACCTATGTAATGTGAAAGGTGTTTAATGAAAGGTATCCTGTCTTGATGATGTGATATGCCATTTTCACATGTGTCGGGATGATGATAGATCTTTTTGAGTATAGCATGCGGTTTGCAATTGCTTCAGCCCAAAAGAAAGTGGAAGTTTAGAGCTACAGAGCATCGTGCGAGCAGCCTCAACCAGAGTATGGTTTCATTTTTCGACAATGCCGTTCTGTTCACGTGTTCGAGGAGTAGAAGTTTGATGCTCAATTCCTTCTTCTTTAAAGAATGCATTGAGTGTCTTGTTTAAGAACTTTGTGCCTCTGTCAGTGCGAACAAAAATTATTGGGGTTTGAAGATTTCGTTGGATCATCGTGAGAAAATCGTTTAGAACTTCTGGTGTTTCATCCTTGGATCGTAGAAAGAGAGTCCAAGTATATCTGAGTAGTATCTACCAATTACAGAATATATTTCTCCCATTATGCTAGCAACCTGCATTGGACACTATAAGTCCATATGAAGTAAATTTAGCCATCTTTTTGAACTTGGAACAACATTTGTCTTGAATGAACTTCTTTTTTCTTTACTCACTTCACAAGAGGAACATAGTTGATCCTTGACATATTTCAGTTTTGGTAAACCAATCACGACATCCTTCTTTGAAAGCAAGTTGATGTAGTCGAAGTTAAGATGAGAAAGTCTTTGATGCCATAACCATGCTTGAGTTGGTGAGGCTTTAGCCATGAAACAGATTGGAGTTGATGAAGTGGTTTCTTGAAGAGAAATTGTATAGAGATCAGATCTATGATTACCAATGAGTAAGTCGTTTCCCTGAAGATCTCTGACAAAACAAGTAGATTTTCGAAAAGCAACTTCCAAATCCGCATCACAAAATTGACCAACCGAGAAGAGATTGTGATTGAGGCCTTCGACATAATAAACCCTGTTGATCGTGATATTTCCTTGAACCAAATCTCCATAACCAAGAATTGGAGCAAATTGATCATTGCCGAAACGAACGATACCCAGATATTTTTTAACAAAATTGCACAACAGCTTTAGATTGCTCGTCATGTGCTTTGTGCATCCAGAGTCAACAATGAATAGGATGAGTTAAACAATTTGCAAGAGAATTAGAGGATGATGGAATACTTGACAAATTGGATCCTAAAGTATTTGTGAGTTTCAAGACATTAGTTATCCTAGAGGCATTATCTATAGCAAAACTAACTCTCTTTTTCACATTTTCATTCCTAACTTTAGGCACCCATTTCATTTTTGTCTTAGGAACCCATTTATATCCTAATAGGCATTGTTGTTCTATCCACCATTTACATGCCTTACTAGTTTTCTCATACAACATCCTATAGTAACTTTTGGATTTCTGGATAGTGGATTCTGATGCAACTGTTTTCATACGGGGTGTTGCGGCAGATTTTTTCGCTTGACTTTTGGGTTTTCTGGTACTAATAGGCACTACTTTAGGCTTCTTAGTTCTAGCATTCACGTCATTCAAAAATTTATAAACACAAGCATCATGATTCGAATTAAACACACATTTTCCACAAGTAGCACAAACAACATTAACATTTAAAGTTCTGGATTTTAAATTGTCATTACACGCAGTTATAGACTTTGTTTTATTTGAAATACTAGAAATCCTATAGTGGTCTTCTACTTCAGTCTTCTTAAACTTCACTTGACTATAGTTTGGCACGACCTTATCTTTTATTTGAGTGCTCCTAAGCTGTGGTCTGCTAACATTGGTTCTGTGAATTACTCCTGTAAAGGTAGACACGCGAGGATTAGTATTCCTAGAAATCTGAGGCAACTGTGGTGCTCTAGTTTGTGTTGTCCTAGTGTTAATTTGATACATGCCTGACTTAATTGCATTTGTGTTTCTGATAGCTTGCCTTGCTGTTTTAGGCAAAATATTGGATTATTTTGGCTTATTTGAACATTTGGTTTATTTCTCAACCCCGTAGGCCCTTGTTAGATTCTCTTTGAGCCTTCCCAACCTATTCCCCTATAGAACGATAACAACCGCCGAGTCTTGCCTATACTACACTACAACTATTAGGTACACTGCCTAGGGAGTTGTAAAACTTCTTGTTGAAGTCATACGACGACCGCACATCACTTTGCATAATGCATCATTTCCCTTTATGAGAAGTGCTTTACTTATGATGAAAAATACTTATCTTATTTTCATCAAGGTGATTAGTGATTATGCCTATTGTTGCTTAATCATAGATTATGTCATTTGATTATTTAAGTTTGTAATTGGAAGTTGAATAACCTTTGTACATTTTTACTTCCTAACATCAATATCTTTTACACACTCCCGCATTAAACATTCTTGTCTCCTATATTCTTTTCACAATCCTATTTATTTCCCACATTCTAGACATTATACCATATCACACATTCTAACACATTAAACATTCATTTTCTTCTTCACTTAAACTATTTCTATTTCTCACCATTCTTTCGCTATACACTTCCTCATCAAGTTTAAATTTGAATATGCCAACTCACACTTCTTACACACTTGCTTATCCTACACCCAACCCTCAACTCCCATATCCAAACAATAGTTTTATATTCAAACTTGTTTCCTTCATCTCTAACATATGCTCCTATATGTCAAATCATAACTCACTTTATAACTCATTTACAACTTACTCACTCACTCACCTTGCCAACTCATACACAACTCATATAACATTTGAATTTCAAATGTTCTCTCTCACAACATCCACCATTTTTCTCTAAGTTTTGAGTATGACAACCAATGCCAATTCACATCCCTCACACAACCTTACACATTGTCATAACTTGACACCCTACACACTCAACCCTCTCACACAACATTTAAATTTGAATTTCAAATCTTTCACTCTGATTACTTTAACATCTCACAATTCTACTTCTACACTCAACCTTCTAACAACTTTAATTTGAATTTAAATTCAAATTTAGGAGACATTTTATTATCCAGTCCTTGGATAACAATCAAGGATAATCTCTTTGTCTATTGGTTCTTTCCTTTCTACTTGAAATGGACAAACACCTAAAAACTATCTTTTTAACACTTCAGATAATGTTTAAACAAATGACTATTTGAGTTTTGTTAACCTTATAACACTTTGAGTGTTGGAATAAACTTGGAAATGTAAAAGCGTGAAGTGCACTTGGGGGTTTAGTAAGACGGGTTAGTTATAAACCAACTCAAGCCAGGAACTATACTTGGCGCGCCAACAGCGCTCTGGGTTCTGTCCCAACTTTGGTTGGTCTATAAATAACTTATATTGGATAATGTTCTCCTCACCTCTCGCCATTCATCCTTTCTATCTTATTTCTTCTCTCTAGCCCCTCTAGTCCAGTTATCTTCTTGAGTTCTAATCTCTTCTCTTATCATCTTTTGAAAGAACACTTATTCCATAAGAGAGGCACACAAGTACTTCATCCACACTTATGTGTTGTGTCGAGGGTCTTCTTATCTTTACCCTTTCTTTTAGAATTGATTCTTTAGGTTAGGTTAGGCTTGATTCGAGATACATACTTATCATTCATTTGCATTGGTTGTAATCAGTCTTGTACCTTTGTGGTCAAGCCTAGATCGTTGTCTGATCTAGTTTAGGTTTGATACTTTCGAGGAGAAGTTCTTAGTAGTCTTAGTGGTTAAGTCGAATCTCGAGATTCTTGGGGGTGGTTCCGAGGGCGGAATATCATTAGGAGTGGCTCTTCTTTGTGAGCGTCAATCTTTGTGCATATCGGTGGTGTGAAGTTGTAAACGCTTTATAGTCCACCATAAGGATTATACTAGAGTTACAATATAGGCGTCGTGGATTTGCAAGTGGACGTACAGATGGTATAAACCTCCATCTTGAACCAGTATATATCGTAGTGTCTATCTCTCTATCTCTCTTTCTTTCTCTCGCTCTCTCTCTCTCTCCCCATCTTTATCTCTATCTCTATTATGGTTTTTGGTTGTCATCACCACTCAGACTCATTGAGACTAGAAGTTGTTAAACTTTAAAGAATTCGAAAAAGACCGTATTCACCCTTATACGGTTCTACACTTTTATATATTTCTTGAAAATAATTTGTGACAAATACATTATTGCCATAATAATCTAACACTCTGGATTAAATGATTTCGTAGGTTCTTTGAACTAACAATACATAAAATGTACCAAGAAGCCTTTAGCCGAGTGGTATCAAGGTGTAATCTAGGTGCTCCGCCACCAAGTGGTTGAGGGTTCAATTCCTCAAGTAAGACAAAGGTTTAGTTCAGGTGTGTGTGTATGTGTGTGTGTATTCGTTCAAAAAGATAACACTACAACAACAAATTATTACAACAACGATATAGCTAGATCAGATCTATTTAGTAAGTATAAAAATTTAAAAGAAAACACTTTTCAAATCAACCAACCCGCCCGTTTCCATATTGACCTGACCCAACAAGCCCATTATGCCACCCTTATAGAGAGCCATTATTTCAAGTCAAACCCTAAGAAATATTAATTGAATAAAGACGATAGATCATTTACCAGCTTAGTCACACTGTGAAGTTTCTTGACAACATCAATAAACTTCACAACATTTTCCTCATCTAATGAGCAGCTAAATCCTACCATAAAAAGAAAAAAAATGATATATAGTTTAAACATAGCCATACACCAGGAAGTGAATATTGTGTTAGATATATTTTCAGCACTGCTCATTGAAAATGTATAATCTATTAATAGCATACCGCTAGTAAGTTGTATTCACGAGTTCCAGAAAATGTTGGATCCATATCCTACAAGAGCAAACGCCACTTTCATTTGGTATATGCAACTATATAAGTAAACTTATCACCTGATAACACTTTAAAGCATTTGTGATTACAACCACGTCACCTTTACAGAGTTCTCAAATGCTAGCACTAAGTAGATGCCCTCTAACTTCGTATTTTAGCAAGTTACTGTTTAGAGATTGTCATGCTACCTCTTCAAAAATCTATATAGTTTCTGATATTAACAAGTTATAAAGTGAAGGTAAAATGCTTGGGCATGATGTAAATTTAATACCTAAAGGTCAAAATTTCGACCGATTACTCGTAAAAAGCTAAACCTTTGTTGAATTTCATTCCTAGCAAGTAACATGGGTAAAACAAATATTTTTTGCTACCAGAAATGCATGGCAAACAGGTTCAAAACCCCTCTCTCAAACATATTAATTTACCTCAAACAAAAAGAATCACCCATCGACCCTTAGATTTAGGTGATATACATTTTGAACCTACCTCACTATTTCCCTAGAGAATGATCAATCCATCGGTCTTGCCTATACTGCATTAAACGATTATGTACTATGCCTAAGTGGGTTGTAAAACTTTGGTATTTCAACCTGCCGCATCAATCACCGTCTTCTTTTTGTTAATTTATAAGTACATTCATGCACCTTCAAAAAGAAAAACAAAACATGTTAGATTTAAGAGAAACGCATAACCCATATCTTGATTCTGAATAAAACTGGTATTCCAATAGTAAGTTTTTTCTCCCGTGGATGACTTGTTGATGTGTTGTCTGGTGAATGTTTTAGCATTGACTTTGTTGGTCTGATTTTGTTGTTTATGCTGTGATTGGTATCAAGATGAAAAAAGTAATGATTTTTTCATGGTTTGTGGGCATGTTTTTAGTGTTTGTGATCTCGATTTTATGAAAGGCGTTAGAGATAGATAACTGAACTGACAATCGATGGTTTATTGTTTGATGAAGAATTAGGGTTGGATGTTGTTGCCATGATTTTTGGTGTGATAGTGATTTCGAAATTCGCTCTTCTTGATTTTTGATTGTATATCTCCAAAAATTACAAATGTGCCATATGAGGTGGCATTACACATCATCTTTTTGATTGGCTTAAAATCTTGCTTCATGCCATGTCACATATTTCAAGTCATATCATTGCTACTTATATAGTTAGAGATGTAAAATCCATTTTGATATTTTTTTTAGATCAAACAGAAAGATTAGGGGGTTTCATAAAATTAGGGTTTATGAAAAAGCTTAGATTGAAAGTTTGAGGATGAAGTGTGTGTAACTGGTAATGTGTTTAAAGCAAGAGAAATGAAAAGATGATTGGAAAAAATGGTTCAAGTGGATAGAGAAAAAAGACAAATTCTAGAAAATAGCAAAGTGATCTCGTGTGATAGTTACGTGATGACTATAACCAACCAAGACTAACAACCGTTAGATGAAAGAACCGTCAGGGATACGAAATGAAGATGTTTGAGAGGGTTAGTGTATTTACTTAAAAAAAATACAACGTGTTGTTTTGGTACAACCTTAAGGAAGAATGGTGTATTTTACTTTATTTTTTTCTATTCCTTTTGCTTAAAAAAAGATATTGATGCCATTGAAAATTGGCCCCAGCCTCCTTTAAACGGACCTTGAAACTAAATTTTCAACAATAATATACATTTTGAACCGGGACAATCAACTTCAATCCGCATCGTATTCTATAGGATCTACTTGATCATGTGCAAGATTCTGCATCTTTAGGTTGAATAATGGTTAACAAATAGTATATTAAGTTAAAGTTGAAATGAGATTGATCACACATAAGAGACCATGATATACATCGTTATAGCTGAGTTATATTTGGCGCCTGTAACGCTGCCATTGTAGCCATGGTTGAACCGCCCCTTTGTGTTATAGGGTTTTCGCAAGTGAGGTAATGGTGTTTATTGGTTTGTTTTTATTTTATTTGATTTTTTGTTCTAGTTTATTGTGAGCAAGTGAGTTTTTTTATGGTTTGCAATAGAAGTGATATTTGGAAGAGTGTTTTTTTTCGTGTTATAAGGTAAAATATAACACGACGACGCATATAACCCCTAAGTCACTACAAAATAAAAGCCATTTAGTGACTAAAATATTTTGCTTACTAATGAGGTAAAAAGTTACTAAACCATATTTGTAAGTTTTGGGGACTCTTTTTTAAAAATAAAGATAAAAGTAGGGAAAAGATTGTAAGTTTTGCTTACTTTTTTTCAATGTTTTAAAAACCGGGTTGAACCAGGAACCGGTTGGAAGACCGGTCCGGATGAGAACGGTTTTTTGGCAGTTTCAGAACCGGATTAAACCGGCCGGTTTCTTACGACCCGGGTCGAACCGGTTTTAAAAACCCGACTGGGTGAAAGGATTACATTTTTTTTCATTTATAATAATAATGCTGGTGCCTTTCCCAATAACTAATGTCAAGAAATCATTCATTTCCCCAATCCCCACCCACCCCTTTCCATTCTCCCATTCAAAACCATTCCATTATTTTAATCATTTTCTTTCATAATTCATTTCCCTTTTACCTGCAAAGTACAATTGTATGAAGTAAGTATTTTGATTTCCTAAATTTAATTGTATTAATTTTTTGCAATAATTTTGTTACATGATTTTGTTCCATTGAATGTTCTTTACTGATTTAGGGAGTAATAGTGTGTTGGGCTAATTAGTTATGTAAAAACGTCATTTTAACTTTTAAGTGCAAAGTGAATGTGATCGTGTTTGATGTTGGTAGAAACGTCATTTTCTTCTTATTTGTAGAACCGGTTCGACCCAGTGGTTTAACCGGTTGAACCGGTGACCCAGTAAACCGGTGCATTTGCCGGGTCGATTTAGAAACTGGGTTTTAAAACATTGCTTTTTTTTGAAATAAAAGTAGGGAAAAGATTGTAATTTTTGCTTGCTCTTTTTTACAAATAAAGATAAAAGTAAGGAAAAGAATGTAAATTTTGCTTACTTTTTTTTAAAATAAAAATAAAAGTAGGAAAAATTTTATAAGTTTTGCTGACTCTTATTTAAAAATTAAAGATAAAAGTAAGGAAAAGATTATTTTTTTTCAAAGTCGGGGTATAGGTGAATCTCACGTGACATTCTATCCCATTCTATTTCTAACCGTCATTTCAACAACTCTCTTTCAACGACCTCCACCATCACTGTTATCGACCACCGTTACTATCACCATCACCGGGCACCGTCGCTATCACCGGCCACCGTCACTGGTCACTATCACCGTATTCAGCGTCAGAATTTACATATAAGTGATGAAACCCTAGATTCGTCAAATCTATTAAATCTAATAGTTTCACCCTTGTTCGGGCAACAAATTAATCAATTTGTGATTACTTCAGTTTATAACTTGAGTTAATTTTTGCTTATCTTATTATTGTGCTTGTAGATATTAAACTGCCATTGATTTTTATGAAGTAGTTATTTTGGTTTCATCAATCACAGTCTCTTTGATGTGATTCTAACAATTTGAAGGTTTGGGAGTATGGTGATCATGAAGTGTTCTCCTTTATTTTGATTTTGTATGTTATACTTTTAAGTGCATTTAAAGTGTTGATAAATAGCCTGAAAGAAGTTTATTATTTTAACTAATTGGCAACTTACAATTTTTTTTATCGCAATTTACTCACATTTTTCTGCAAAAACCAGCAATTGTATGATTTTTCAGATCTATACAATATCATGATAATAGGAATTGATTTTTCGATGAATTAGTAGACGAAAAGTTCATAAGAATACGTAGTTTATTTAGCTAATTAACATGATAAAAACGATACTCGGACATGAATTTATGGTGGTTGGACTATCATTTGGTTTAGAGTCATCAGTTTATGTGGTTTTTATAACTAGGACTAGCCAATTTGTAACCGTTTACTTTTCCTAATCCATTCAGGATCCCACTCCTATGACCATGATAATATAAACATAAAAATGCGTAGAGTTTATGATGATATAGTCGATTATGCAATTTTTTAAAAACTAATCGGTAACGGCGCTTTCCTATGAATTTTGATAACCATATAGATTGCTATCTAGCAAATCATGTCGGTGCCCTGACATCACCTATTAATATGTACATTTCCATGCAAATCCATCCTAATATTAGTGGTGTGAAAGGAAGATAGAGATGTGTATTCCTATTCTTAGTGAACTGTAAATGCATCAATGTGCTTACTTTGTGTGAAATGGAGCGCCTGAATCCAGCTCTTGTTGAGGTAAACTCTCAAAAATCAATCCATTGTATCTAAGTGAGATAATTGTATGGAAGAGAGTAAATCTCGATATCAACTTGGGGTTCTCTTATGCGTGCTTGTAATTGTAACAGCCAACACCAAGTGGAGCGGCTGAATTGGTTTGGAACATTCTTGATTTTCAGAATGACCAAGACATTAGGCTAAAAGGTTGGCTAAGAAATCATTAACAAGGTATGTTTCACTGATGTTACTGTATACTACACCAGAACTTTGATGAAGTTCTTATCATGTTAACTCATGTGCAATGTTACTTTAGAGAATACACATAATTATTGCTATATAAGAGGCAAATGGCCAATGTCCATATTAGCAGAGTGAAGTAGTTACTCTTTATTTTGTTTAGTATACTTATTGACTAACTTACTACTTATATGCTGGGTACGACCCGCTAGAAGACGCAATTACATTTATTATATCCGATCACGTTAATTTGTTAAGTGGAATTCCTCCCATGTTTTGTGTGAACCGCAAGCTATATTAAACTTTTACTATTTTTTTCAATAAACTATAAATTACTCATAAAAATTAAAAGTAGCATGTTTGACGGCCTTGTTGTTCCGTATGATCTTATATTTCACTCATTAATCTGAAAAGTTTTGATCCCTGTTGTTCAATTATGGCGATAGTTTCAAGAGTTCTGTTTTTTACATTGGTGGTTCACTGTTTAGTGTCTGACACTTAATTTGTGTAGATTATCAAGCGACATATAGTGAATATCCGACTCTTAAGATATCTTCATTGTAAAGAATATGCCATTTTGAACATTGAATGATTGTTTATGTGTCAGAAATGATGGTAACTCATGGAACTCAGGGCTTGCACCCCCATCTCCACCTGGTACACCTACAGCAGCTGGAGGGTTTAGTAGAAATCGCCAACCGAGGAGCAATAACCCATCTACTTGCGGTCCTAGTAGATGTGATATCCATTTAGGTTGTCTGTTTACTTATTCTCTTCTTTTTGATCAAGAAAAGATCTACATACATTTATAGCCAATTACATGATTCTTGTAGAAATGAAGCCTGTTCAAGCCTTTCTGGTGGCTGACACAAACATTTGAAACTATAGATGCGATAACTCTGAAACCACCTCCTATGGATCATCACAAATCATTTGACGACGATGGCTTTTCAGCAATTCCCATTGCTCCCAAGAAAGTATGTAGTCCTCAGAGGCCATATCGAACTCTTTAGCTGATCTTCAATTAGCTAAAGACAGATTTTGTGCTGACAACCTCATTGGTGAAGGTTCTACTGGATGTGTTTTTCATGCTCAGTTTGAAGATGGAAAGGTATATAATATGTTCTTCTGTCACTCTTATGTGACGGGCTTAATAATATGACCCTTGGTTTATATGGCATTGTCGGTTTTTACTGTTAAAATACTGAAGCCATCTGTGCTTTTTTTTAATTCAGGAATTGTTACTCGACGCCCACTTATTTTGCAGCTTCATAAGATAGACAATGGCAAAGAATACACATAGTTTCTCCACCTTCCATCAAATGGTAACCTCATTGACCAAGGCAACCTAGCGGTATATTCGTTTTTGCTTATTAACTTCGTTTTGGTTAATACTTCTCAAAGGGATCATTCGGGTGTAGATTCCTTTCCGCTGTCCCAGTGTCTCATTAAATCTTTTGATGACATTTTCTAATTCTCGATAATCTTTGTTTTCTATTTTCAGCAGATGCACAACTTCTATATTGTAACGGTATGATTAAGATTTAATCACCCTCGATATTATATAGTTATATTCTCTTTTGGAATCAATTAAGATTATTTTTATTTTATTTTTGCAGATGTAAGAAAAGGGAGTTGAAGTTGTACGCATGTACCAAACATTATTAGGAAATGAAGGATTCCGTAAGGTAGACAGAAATATAAAATATTGTTAAATGCATAATATATTTAAGGGGATTATATATGGTCATATTTAGGTTTGTTATTTCAGGGTACTAATTTGTTCTTCCAAAGGCACGAAGGGCAAGCTGTAACCAGCGAAGATTTCTTTGCTACTATGTGAGATGCTGACGATGCATAATTTGCTAATGTCATATTTCGGTATGTGACCGACTTTCTTAATTTTGAATTACGCTATAGGACTGATTAGTTGACTAATGACTTCAATTTAACTCATTATTATTGGGTGGAAATATTATAAATGAAGTTATTATATTTTCCTATATACTCATAAAATCTAATTTGAATAAGCTGCACTAAAGTGTATTGGAAGTTTTTATGATGATCATTACAGACTTTTAATGAAACATGCATGCTAAAAAAGTTTGATGACTATTGTTTTTATGTGTTTATTGGAAAAAAAATGCACATATAATGCATATGTTCCACCCAATTGTTTTTATTAAAGTTTTTATGTTCCTGCACATGGAGATTGCTTATTCATGATAGGATTTAAGTGTTCGTGAAACATATGGTTTCTGTCTACCATTCTATGTCTATCCAACTTTTATATACCCAAAACATTTGGTTTTTGTCCACCTTTCTATGTCGCTAGAACCTGATGAGAATACAAACTTCTGTCGAAGACGATGACTAGAGGTGACTATTTCAGTCTGAAGACAATCTGGGTTGCTTTATTTTTATAATGGGTTAGTTTAGTACGGGTTAGTTTAGTACGGGTCAGTTTAGGTTTAGCTTACTTTCAGTTTAAATGGGCCAGTTCTATCGCTGATATGAAAGGTGTCCCGTGACCTGTATTTATAAGACAAACATGAATGCAATATGAACTTGTATTTATAAGACAAGACAAGAATGACCCATTATCAAATTCTGGAACTTTACCCTATAGGCTTGTAGCCCTGTTAAAATTAAATACAACTGAATTTGACCCATTTCAGGTACATCGGCACAAATGGGTCACAATTGCCGTCAAAATCTCACCATCTTCTTGTAGACATCTTGATTTCAGAAAAAAGACTCGACTATAAAAGTATTCTTTCTTGTTACATCTACACTGGCACCTTTTTGTCGATCATTTTGCTTTTGTGTAAAATGCAATGTTGCAAAAATCGTGAGTCGCTAGCCGGGCGGTCGACCACCCTGTAGCCTGTAATCGGTCTAGGCGCGATTAATCGGTTTTGCAAATTTTATATATAAATTTCATAGTTACTTGTATGAGATGGATACAACACTTTAAATACACTAAAATTAAATGAGTTCAAAGTTACATTGTTCAAAACATAGACATAGATAATAAAAGTTAACAGTTAACAATTCAAAGTCACATTGTAAAAAAAATGTTTGACTTTCGTTGACCGATTTTGGCCGATTTGACCGATTTTTGTCTGATTTGACCGATTTTTGACCAGACCGATTTTTCACCCGATTTGCCTTATTTTCCAAGGTGTATGGCCGAGTAGCGATTAATCGGCGATTACAAGGCCGCCTAGGCCGATTTTTGCAACATTGGTAAAATGTATCAAATACTAAAATCCTTTTGATAAGCGAGATGCCAGTGTCTGAAATTTGATGTGTACTTTTTGAGAGGTCATCAAGTTGATCTCGTTGGTTGTTTTGTGTATCTTATCAGTTATCACGAGTGCAAGGAATAAAAATTTTCAACAAAATTCTGAATCAATGAATATCTGTTTTCTGATGTATGTGTTAGCAGGTTGATATTCTATCAGAAGCTATACACAATTTCTTTTCTTTTGGCTGTCGTTAGAGCAGGTATGTTTCGACTACACGTAGTGAAGATTTACTATTGGTATTACCCCAATAGTCAGTCTTACTCATCTACAATCTCAGTTCTGTTTGTGTGATGCCTTTGGGAAAAGACATTGTACAGGTTTATACTAAAAGTGACACATATCATGCTATTAGTTTTAATAGGTCAGTTTAGGTTTATTTTTATAATGGGTCAGTTTATGCTTTGAGGAATGGTGCTGATTATATCCATAGACGAACGTTTAGCCTTAGCACTCATCGTAGGGTCTTCTTGTTGAGCCGACATTAAATCAAATGCTGCAATAATCAGGCTCTTTAAAAGTGGATTCAACATAAACTAACTATAAATACACTGAAAATAAGCCCA
Organism: Tanacetum coccineum; assembly: GCA_026074375.1. Classification (NCBI taxonomy): domain Eukaryota; kingdom Viridiplantae; phylum Streptophyta; class Magnoliopsida; order Asterales; family Asteraceae; genus Tanacetum; species Tanacetum coccineum. Next base: position 4,501 of record BQNB010099589.1, on the reverse strand, counting down.
CTACAACAATAGGAAATCTGTGTATTTTTATAATGGGTCAGTTTAGCCTTAGCACTCAGTTTATTTTTATAATGGGTCAGTTTGTTAATACTTTTCATTTTACTTTCTGATGTAACATGGAAGATGAGGATCATTGTCGGATGAGTTAGGTCACTTGCAAGTTTGAAGATATTCATTTTCTGTAAATCGTAACCAACCCTATATTTGTTTGTTCAAACATATGATATTTTTCTATGTGTTGATATTTTTGTATTTCTATTTTAAATCCATTTAAGAAGTTTAGAAGTGTTATCGTATTTTTTCATCTAATGTAAACGATCTATATGTCGAATTGGATTACTGTGTTTAGATTATATAAAAACAAATTCTGGAAAATATTTCTGTTTTGAATATGATTTTGTTATAATATAGAATCTCCAGAAAGTAGAATTTTGAATATGATTTTGGTATATTTTATTTGCTTACCTTTGCTTACTCTTAGTTGTAAAAGAAAGTGGCTAAAAGATTTTCTTTATTTACCTTTGCTTACTTTTAGTTGTAAAAGAAAGTGACTAAAAGATTTTAAATAGATTTTGGTGTAAAAGAGATTGACACCTTTTGCTTACTAAAGAGAAAAGACACTAAAAAATTTGACCCTTTTGCTTACTTATTATTGTGTAAGAATAAACTTTTAGTGATCCCTTTATTACTTACTGGGGGTTTTTTAGTATTTTGAGAGAGTATTTGTTTGGGGGGGGACATTTTAAATTAAAATGGAGAAAATTACAATCAAAAAAAAAAAAACGTGGGTTGCAAATCTGTAGTTATTAAATATGTTGATAAATGGGGGGGAAATGGGGGGGTTTATATAGGGTTAAAAAAAGGGGTTTTACATTAAAAATTATAAAACTTTTTAGGGGACAAAAAGATATTATAATAAATAAAAAAAAGTTACTAAGCAAGGCGCTTAGAGAAAGCCAACTAAAAAAAGTACAAAAAAAAGAACTACAAATTTAAATATTAAAAAAAATAAAGCAAAAAAAATAAAAAACAATATTAAGGGGGGGGGACTAGGGGCATCTTCTCATGGCTTTAACTGACGGGGAGGGGCTACAAAAAAAAAAAGGATTGAAAACAAAAAAAAAAAAAAAAAACCACTTGCTTGTACATAAAAAAGATAAAAAAAAAAAAATATCCCCGATAACACTTGCCTGTACATAAAAAGAAAAAATCCCCGCTCACTGAGGCCGAGCCACCAGTTTTCACTCTGGAGCGTTTTTTATGCAACCCAAACAAACCTCGGGGAACACGAGAGGATATAAACAAATGTCATCCTAAACCATTACTCAAGAGAAGCATAGGGGATTTAAGCCAGTCAATCTAATTGCAAATCATGTGACCCCTATGATCATGCCAAGAATACGCGAAAAGACGAATGTTGTTGAAAATGTCACTTTTCCTCATCGGGTGTGAACGAAAGGTAACACTGTTGCGATACTGTAAGAACTCGTATAATCACTTCACTTTACCATGGAAACACAAGAAAATAAAATGGGAAGATGAGAAGAATTCTAGAGAGATGTAGTGAGAGAAAGTAGAGAGAAAAAATAAAAGGATGTAATATTAGCTTAAGAGAAAATAAACAACCAACACCCTCTCCACACTTGTAGATGGGTTTATATACCCTTGTGGTTGGGCTTTTGCCATGGGTGTGGTGTATGTTGACTTAGACCGGGCTCGGGTTTTATTGGACTTTTGAGTCCATTACACATACGATACATAATTAACCAACAAGCCCGGTATTCTAATCTAGCTTATTACTACATTACATAAATAAATGACCGAGACCTAATATTCATAATGAACGAACGTCCTTGTTTGACTCAATATTTTGAGGCTAACAATCTTCTCCGAAGTGAGTTCATTGTGACACTCCTTCATGAGATCAAATGAGATTGCTTTTGTCATTAAGCTCATGCGGTCTTGGTCTCAGTCTTCGTTGTAGGCTTGTTCCTTCATGCCTTGTGATCTTTGATCTTGAGCCTTTGTCATTGTCTTTTGACTTTGTCTTTTGTTCCGAGATCTTTAATATTTTCCTTGTTTGTCTTGATCGTCTTTGCCACCTTGTGATCTTGTGTCTTGACCAACATGCTCATACTTTGCATCATCTTGAAAGCTTGCTAACAATCTCCCTCAATAAACTTGATATCTTAGAGGAAGATCTTGAATATAAGAGTTTGCGGAAGTCTTTGTCTTTAATTCCTTAGCTTTCTTGATTCATGAATCTTGATGCTCATAGTATGTCTTTGTAGTTTGAGCATGAGCATGTGGTAATGAATCTGACTCAGCTGGAGAGAGGTACCGCCACCACCATGTAACCTACAGGTTTACGTTAGTGATAATCGACAGATATGGACGAGAGTGTCTTTGTCACTTCATCGAATTTAGGTTACGACAACCACCGGTTCCTCAGTTTATAGTATAAATACTATACCTGTGAATAGGTAGATTCAAAGAATCTCCTTGATAGGATTTCTAGCTCAAAGCGTAGGATCTTCTAACACAGATGTATTAGATTTACCATGCTTGCTTGTTCTCGTTGCTGGAACGTCTCAAAGCAGACAACACGGTAAGAGTGAATCAGATAGTTACTATCTTTCTGATTGAGTCGTCAATTCATTTACTGGACCAAAATCGATATCCAGTTGACACAAGCTTGATTCATATAGAATCTCGCAAGTCACCTACCGCGGAGCTGTTTGAGGTTGACTCTGGAAGGATTTCCATTCGTCACTGTGAATACTAAAGAGCATCACTCTGAATGTTCTGGCATAATCACAAGGATAATGCGTAGGACTCTTGTTAATAGCTTGTGAACTTATTGGTGTTCAACAAGTGTTTGTCATGGAATGTGTCCTAATGAGATTTATAGATTGATCTCTTGGCTCTAGACTCGATTAGTGTGTTTTGGTTTTAGTAATCGGAGGCTGGAGCAGACTGCCACCTATTCAATATCAACTAACTTGGAGTGAGAAAGTCAATAGAAGTCGTGTGTATCTCCGTGACATATGAGACAAGTTTTTGATAAGAGAAACTCGAATAGCTGGGAAGGGTTGTGCATTGCATCACTGGGTCTATGACGTCTTTCTTCAATACCAGAATTCATCTTTGTAAATTTGACAGATTATGTGTTGACCCAATTTCTGCCTAAAGTGTGTGGAGGGCTTCTTTCTTTAGACCCTTTATCCATACATTTCTTTTTCATTCTTCAACCCCTTCAATGCTTACCAAGACGTCATTACTAACACCTTGTTATGATTGTTCCAGTGTTAGCTCAATCTTAGTCGGCATTATTCCCGTTCTCATTCATCTCCAATCATACCTAAGGACTGCTATTTCTAACTATGGAGTGTCCTTGGGTAGATCCCTCCGGTTCTGGTTGGATCATAGGACTAGTACCTAACCTAACCACCTTATGACTTCAGAATCATCGTGAATTAAGATGTTGTTGGGTATAAGATCGTAACCATAAAACCTTTTCCGAATATTATAAAGCACTTTGAGTCATTTAGATCACTTATTATTTTCAATATCACATTTTAATTACATTTCTCCTCCTATTTTAATTATTAATTCACTTAATCTTTGAAATACCATGTGATTAAAATTTGTCATGAAAGTTTTGTGGGTAGAAAATGTTTCAGCATGAATTATGTGAAACTTTTCTTCTTGCTCTCCCTCAATTTTACATATGTTTGACACTAAAAAAATGACACCAAGTTGTAAAATGAATATAAAATTGAGGGAGAGGCAGTGTTGAGCACACAATTTTAAAAGATTATGAATTGTCATTGAAGAATTCTTGAAAAAGTGTGCTCAAACACTTAATCATCTTATAACATACAATCTATTGAGTAGTCATTATTATTACTGATTTATTAGTAAGAGATTTTTAATAATGTTTTGAATACATAAGAATTGTCGTGAGATGATGTATCCAAAATCATTAAAACTTTGTTTTTCGAAAAACTCCCACTCAAACATTGACTCATTTTGAAAATGACACCAAATTTAGAAGAATTGTCTTGTAAAACTTTATGAGGGATGGAGTGTTGAACACACAATTTTGAAAGATTTTGAATTGTCATTGAGAAATTCTTAAAAAATTATGTTCAACATTTTGAAGTACATCATGTTAGAAGACTTCTCTTCTAACGCTAAGGATAAGCGCACTGGAACATACACTCTCATTTGTCATTCGGGTCCGAGTTGCAATATGAGAGCGATTGCAAGTCATAAAGAAAATTAGAAATGACATGTTTTGAAAGCATTTGAAACACTTGCTCGAACGTCATTTACACACCCGTGTCAATATTAATCGACATTTCTAGGTACGTAAATGTTATCGATTCCAAGAGACATGTCGAGAAGATTCTTTTTGGAAATTTTTTTTGATTTTTTGATTTTTTGATTTTGTATTTTCTTTTTGAATATTTATATTTTTGTATTTGGTTTTATAAAA